>JADRCH010000012.1:5846399-5854336 GCA_019843965.1 Rhynchomys soricoides
CTTCAGATGATTCTCTGTCATTATAGCTTGAGGGTAAGTGTGAGGATTCTGGCTTAAAACTCAATATAGCATCATGCAAACAACAGTTAATCAGAAATGTCATCATAGTATTTCAGGACTCATTAAACCACAGAGAGAACACTAGCATTCTGCCCATCACAGTCAGGAACAGGTCCTCTGTACCAGCCATAACTCCTTCTTCCTAAAAGCACATGGGAATGAGCCACAGCTTGGTTAATTTCAACACATCTTTACAGGAATAAGAGCTAAAAAGTGGCCCATGCAGTCCTCAAATTTAACCCTCTTCTTATAACTAATATTCATCATGATAGAGGCAAATCATAGAGCTTCCATGTCTCAGGCTCATAGCTTTATTTCCCAGTCAATACTGCAAGTTCAACTGGCTTGGTGAGAATAGTGTTCTAGAAAGAATTCAAGCCTGGCAAGTCAGTGACCCAGTTCTAACCCTGTACCTGCAGCAAGTGCCCATGGTGCATTTTTAAGCCCCCAAGACAAGCTGGACTGTGTGTTCTCTGAGGAACCCATGAATCTGAAATTAAATTTATGAGGAAACTGGAAAATGGAGAAGCAGAAGACAGCAGGGCAATTGCTTCTTCCTGACCCTGTGACTGAGCAAATAACAATCACAGTGCTTGTGGATGCTAGTGCATGGGTAGAGCATGGTAGTCTATCCATGGAGGCAACTGTAGGAAGTAGAAAGGAAGTAGAGCATCTCCTCATTCTGTTCATTCAACTATGAATCATCTCAAAGACTGGGCTTGTTGAGGAATTCCATTCTCAGTCTCAGTCACTTATATAAAAAATGAAGACTTCTCAACCTTACAAGCTATATATTTCTAAGAATGTGACATTTTAACAGAGGATTCACAGGATTTAACTTTGTCAAATGTGATACAATTATAGACAATGTCCATATCAGCCTTAACTAGAGAACCCACCCTTCCCAATGAATGGTAGCAAATATAGAGTCACAGCGACACAAGATACCTAGAAAAAGTGATGGTGAAGTGCTCAGCCTCCAACAAGACACTCACAGCATCCTCTCGAAGGGTCAAAGGACATTACACAAGAGGAGGTGTGGGAAAATGCAAGAACCAGAGAACTGGAAAAGGGCTGTAAAATGCCACCTTCTGGCCAATACATAGCCATTCCAGATACAAATCCACAGCATCTGTGGGTGGCCTACACTGTTCTGCACAATAACGGGCCCACCCAAGGTCAGGCACTGATGGATGAGAAGTGCCCAGGGCTCTACCTTTCACTCATGAACTATTTGCTAGTAATGGGTACAAGGAGTGAACAGTCATTGCCTGTATACCCACTGGGGATCCCATTAGGCAGCAGTGGATGCTCCCTAGCCAAAGATCACACAGGATGGTCCTGGATAAATTTAATGTATAATGAAACAAAACCAAAAGTCCTAAATCTGGGAAAAGAGCTGGTTGTGGAGGAAGAAAGCTTTGTTAAAAATGTGAGAGATAACTAGAATGCATTGTGTACATGTATAGAACTGTCAAAGTACAAATTAAATCTGTTCTCTTCCAGAAAAGTGCTGTGAATATGCTCTAGCTGAAGAGAACAGACTCTAACATAAAATAGGTGTGTGGAGTTGAACCTCAAAGATTAGAATTTTAAAAAGAGGAATGTTTCTTAAAGGTTCCACTGGAGGAAATCTCACGGAGCGTTTTCTCCTAGGAAGGCTCTCAGCACTCCATAGAATAATACAGGAGGCAGATTTGGCCATGACAGCAGTGTGCAGTATTTTTTCTGTAACCCCAGCTCCTATGAAGTCACTGAAGTCATGACAAACTCCAGCCTGGCTGGAAAGGTCTTCAGAGAACTCTCAGAGGTGGGGCCCAGCCTAACAAGAAGAGGCTTTGTGTCTGTCAGGACTGGGAAACCAAATGAAGCTTCTACCTCCTTGAAGAAAAAAACTGTCACGCTCTGGTGGCTTTCAAGTGTCCTTCATTTACTGTGCAAAAGTAAATCCTCTTCTCCTCTTACCTTTGTGACCACAGTACCAAGAGAGAATGTGGCAGGCCATTGTCAGGGAATGTGGAATTGTTTGCTGGGATTGCTGAGCTGTTCAAAGGGCCTTCCTGCATCCTTCCTAGCAGGTCAACTGCAAATATCGTCTGCTAGCTAATCTATGCTCATTGGCTAATGGCCAGTGCTAACAAATCCAATCCTTGTCATGTCTCCCTTGCATGTTTTTAGTAGTACCATGTCTGCTCCCTGATTTTCTTTTGTAGTCTTTCTTGCTCCCTTCTCATCTCTTCCTGCTTGCCTATTTCAAAGCCCAAGCAAAGCAGTAAGAATATTCCTTTCTTCTGGCTAGTAAACCAATCGCTGACAGCATTATTATTGAACGTTGGTTACTTTCACATTACTGTTTATAACTCCTCTCTGCGTTAAGTTGAAAAATGTCACTGCTCAGACTCAAAGACTCTTAGAAACATTCAAGTTAGCAATTCTTTTAAAGACTGGGGTGTTAGCCAAAATAGGTAGACAAGATTCTCACCCCTGACACAGATCTGCAATGATAGATACAAAAACCCATGCTCTTATCCCCATCAAAATTCCAACTCAATTCTTCATAGACTTAGAAAGACTTCTCAAATTCATATGGAATAACTAAAAAACTCAGGAGAGCAAAAACTATTCTCAACAATAAAAGGACATCTAGGGGAATCAGCCTCCCTGACTTCAAGCTGTACTACAGAGCAGTAGTGATAAAAACTGCATGATATTAGTATGGTGACAGGCAGGTAGATCAATGGAATAGAATTGAAGACCCAGAAATGAACCCACACACTTATGGTCACTTGATCTTTGACAAAGGAGTAAAATCATCCAGTGGAAAAAAGAAAGCATTTTCAACAAATGGTGCTGGTTCAACTGGCAGTCTACATGTAGAAGATTGTGAATTGATCCATTCCTATCTCCCTATACAAAGCTCAAGTCCAAGTGGATCAAGGACCTCCAGATAAAACCAGATACACTGAATCTAATAGAAGACAAAGTGGGGAAAAGTCTCGAACATATGGGCACAGGGGAAAAGTTCCTGAACAGAACACCAATGGCTTGTGCTCTAAGATCAAGAATTGACAAATGGGACCTCTTGAAATTACAAAGCTTCTATAAGGCAAAGGACGCTGTAAATAGGACAAAACAGCAACCAACAGATTGGGTAAAGATCTTTACCAATCCTATGTCCGATGGAGGGCTAATATCCAATATATACAAAGAACTCAAGAAGCTAGACTCCAGAGAACCAAATAACTCTATCAAAAAATGGGGAACAGAGCTAAATAGAGAATTCTCAACTGAGGAAACTCGTAGGGCTGAGAAGTACCTAAAGAAATGTTCAACATCCTTAGTCATTAGGGAAATGCAAATCAAAACAACCCTGAGATTCCACCTCACACCAGTCAGAATGGCTAAGATCAAAAACTCAGGTGACAACAGATGTTGGCGAGGATGTGGAGAAAGAGGAACACTCCTCCATTGCTGGTGGGAATGCAAGTTGATACAACCTCTCTGGAAATCAGTTTGACGGACCCTCAGAAAAATGAACATAATACTACCTGAGGACCCAGATATTCCACTCCTGGGCATATACCTAGAAGATGCTCCAACATGTAATAAAGACACATGCTCCACTATGTTCATAGCAGCCATATTTATAATAGCCAGAAACTGGAAACAACCCTGATGTCCCTCAACAGAGGAATGGATACAGAAAATGTGGTACATTTACACAATGGAATACTACTCAGCTATTAAAAACAATGACTTCATGAAATTCACAGGCAAATGGATGGAACTTGAAAATATCATCCTGAACGAGGTAACACAGTCACAAAAGAATGAACACGGTGTGTACTCACTGAAAAGTGGTTATTAGACCCAAAGTTCGGAATACCCAAGAGTCACTTCACAGCAACCATTGGGCTGACCGTGAAGTCCCAGATGGAGGAGTTGGAGAAGCTGAGAGAGTTGGCAGCCCCATGGAGGGAGCAAGTGTCCACTGGCCTGACCTCCCGATGCTCCCGGAGACTGGATCACCAACCAAAGAATACACATGGAATGACCCATGGTGCTGGCCACATATGCAGCAGAGGAGGGTCTTGTTAGCCATTAGGGGGAGGAGAGGCCCTTGGGCCTGAGGGTGTTAGATCCCCCAGTAGAGGAGAATGCCAAGGAGGGAAGATGAGAGTGGGTGGGTGGGTGGGTGGGGGAATACCCTCATAGAAGAAGGGGAAGGGAGGAGGGAATAGGGAGATTTGAAAGGGGAGATCTCTAAAGGGGAAAACATTTGAAATGTAAATAAAGTATCAAAAAAAAAAAAAAAAACAACCATGCTGTTTTAGAAGAACACAGTACACAGCACAGAACTAGGTAATTAGTACCAAGAACACAGAGGACTAGAGAGGTGGTTGGTAGCTAGAGTGTTTGCCTAGCATACATGAAGCCTAGCATCACATAAACCAAGCAAGATGCTACACACTGCAATCCCAGCACTCTGAAGGTAGAGACAGAAGGTTCAAACCTCAGGGCCGTTTCTGATTACATAGCAAATTGGAGCGACTTGGCTATAAAAGAAAAAGACATTTAGGAAGATAGGTCAGCTCTCATTGTCACAGAACAAATTCTAAGTATTGTGATTTTTTAGGTTATTATTTTCAAGTGTGCTGTGGAAACAGGGGAAAGAATTGAGCTGGGACCATGCGTCTGTCTGTTTATCAAACTGTATTGATCTCAGAAATCACCCCAGATCTTATTCATATTCAGGTTTTGGTTCAAGCCCCAAATGGAGCCTGAGATTCTGCATTTCCCAGCAGTTCCTCGAGACTTTAGAACTGCTGGTCTAGGGATTGTGCTTGAGGAAATAAGGTTCACTAGAAATCATTCCACAACCATTGATTCAGAAAAGAAAAAAATGGCCTCTGAGAAGACTTCACAGGGAAGGCTGAAGAAAAGGAAAGGGAAAGCGGAGCCTTCCCGAAGCCACAGAAGCTCTCAGGCTTGCACGGAAAAGAGGCTTTGCCTCAAGTTTGAAGTTCTAAAGCTGCCACCTTTTCTCCATCCTAACTTTTCTGATCCTGTGTGAGGAAGAGATGACACAAGGTTTCTGGAAGATCTCCAGCGTCTGTGAGCAGATCTTCCCACTGTAGGAGGGGAAGAAGTGCTAGAAAAGAAGAGACTTGGGAGATGGCTCAGCTGGTGAATCGCTTGGTGCTCAAGCGATTCATGTAAAAAGGATGGGCATTAGCAGATGCTTATAAACCAAGCACTGTGCTGCAAGGACCAGAGGCTCACCACAGCTGATGGCCAGTTAGTCTGGCTGACTCCAGATTCAATGAGAGACCCCAGCCCAAAAGCTAATATGGAGAGCAACTGAAAGTGACACTCAATGTTGACTGCTAGCTTCCATACAAGTCTTCATACATGTATACATAAAGGCGTGCGCACACACACACACACACAAACGTAGAAAAGGAAAACTCAAAACTAATTAAATAGATCTATCATAGGATCATAATCTTTCTAGAGATCTTTGGCAGTGGACACTTTTGAGCATGGTTCCCAGTAAGGTATTTCCTTAGACTCTAAGGTTTAGAGACAAAACTGGACCACCAGTTATTAATCATCTTCATCCAGATGAGGAAGATGAAATTCAGAGATGCTCATGACTTGTCTCAGTTCACTAGCACCATTCAGGAAAATTCAAAGGTGCCTTTCTCCTAAGCCCCATTCAGCCTGCCTGTTGAGGTTGCTGGTATGGAATCCTTACTGTGTTCCATAATTAATGCATCATCAATGATCAAAGACATATTATTTAGTCTTGAACCCAAACCAAGGTAGGATATTCCTGGAACACCGGTGCTTCCTGGTATAGGCGGATGATATTTATTTGGTTTCCAGTGGTCCCAGAGATTCAGTTTAAAACCCAAGCAAGCCAAAATATGTACCCTGCTCCCTCTGCTCGGATTTATAGTCAAATGCTTAGAGTTTCCCCCAAGGCCATGGCATTCCATCATCTTGGCAACAGCCCTGTAGCGATTCCAATTGAAATAAAGAAAAACTCACTGTTCTGGGGGACCACCGCCTGCAGGACTGACTCAAGAACTCTGCTTATTAGTCTGACCCTGAAAACTAAGACAAGCATCTTCAAGACTGCTGAGGTTTCGTCAAATTCCTCCCGTGCAGGAACCATGATGCTCTGGTTTAGAAGCTAAAAGCCAGTGGCACAGCTGAAGCCTACATCAGACTTTATGGAAGTAAAACATCGGAATGGCTTTCATAATCTTCCTGATCTGGCTAGCAGTTTCTCTAAATCTACCAAGACTTCCGGAAAGAGTTTGGCGGTCCATCTCTAGTTAGTCTAAAAGGTCACAGCTTGAGACCCCTCCTAGCAGAGACCTCAGAGACTTGATGCTCCATCATCACCCTAGTGTGAAAGACGATGGTTGTTCGGCAGAGTATACACAATGTGAGACATGACTGGCAAGTTTTCTCCATAAACAGAACAAATCTCTTCCCTCACAGAGCCTCCTTTATTTGACTAAGACATTTGTAAGTCTCGGAGTCTCCTTGAATCTATTAGAACCCTTCCTTGAGTGAGGAAACAGACATTGTAAATGAACCATGACTCAGAAACCCCCTTGTACCAGAAAATATCCTACACATTCCAAGGGCACTTTCCTGACATAGCTCTTCTATTGGATTCATTTATTTTTTGTTTAATGTTTTAACCAGTTTCTATAGATTATTACGGTCAAACAAGTGATTTCTTTCAGAATTACTTTTGTGGGTCTTTTTTCCCCTTCCTGACTTTGGAAGAGTTTCAGATTCACTAAAAGGAAAAGCTACAGAATGATGGGAACACCCAGGGCCATACATTCAGCCTAAAAGCAGAAAAAAAAAAAAAAAGCCAGCCCCAGATGCCCCACACTAAACAGAGGAAAAGGAAGAAAATTAAAACCTAGTCTTCACCTTCAGGCCCTGTCTGGACCCCAGTCAACCAGTCAGAATCAATAGCAATGTACAAGTTTGCAGAATAAAACTCATACTCTGGAAACTGGTAGCACTTTCGCTTGTTCCTCGCTACATCCATGACGTCAGGGATGTGGACCACAGAGAGAGGTGCGATGTGCGTTTCTGACCTTTGCTAGAAAACAAAGCTGTGATTACAACCCAGCTTGCCATCCACATGGTCTGTGTTTGAGATGTAGATGTTCTGCAAAAGTCTGTCCTGGAATGGCCAGAGTTGTTACTCTGAGTCAGAAGTCCTAACGAGGTTGTGAACTTTAGTTCTGTTCCTAGAATCAGTAAGAAAATGGACCTAATCAAGAAACGGAACATTGACTATGAGTCGGATGCAGTTTGGAGACTTTATAACCATCTTTTTTGGCATCTTCCATTCACTTCCCCTTTCCATCCAAGATGTTCTTACACAACCCAGTACAGAGGAACATAAAATAAACATACACATCACATATGTACTGGTAATAAGTCAGTTTTTAAAAATTGTATCACTTATTAAAAATTAAAGCAAAATCACACACTAATAGGATATGCTTGCTTAGCTTTACATGTTTTAAATCTTAGCTGAATATTGAACTGATGAAACATCTTCAACATTTTCCACAGTCAGTCAGCATTTTGATTTTATTATTGCCAATGCCAAGAATGCCACTTTGCATAAATAAGTAGTATAAAATGGCAGAACTATGTTTAGGCCCATTTCGGAAATTATTGGAAGTTCTGTTATAATCCCAAGGCCAAATTCAGGAAATTGTTTTTTATTAGACTCAACTCAGCAACTGAACCAGCAATTGTTAAACACAATTCAATCAAAAGCAACATTAATCTGAAACTTACATGCTAAGAAATGACAGTAAAAAAAAAAA
>JADRCH010000012.1:5854346-5880805 GCA_019843965.1 Rhynchomys soricoides
AAGAACAAGAACAAGAAGAACAAGAACAAGAAGAACAAGAACAAGAACAAGAACAAGAACAAGAAGAAGAGAAGAGAAGGCAGCTTTTCCAAAACAGATAACAGAGCAATGCACATCTTCATAACATAAAAAGATGAATGCCTAAAGTGTTGAAAATTACTCTCCCTGAAGCATGTGCATAATGTTTTGCATTGATAGGCTTTACATTTTAACAACAATTAATAATGTGGTCAAAGTTTGATAGAATTGTTAATAAAATGGTAATAAAGTTCCAACAAAATAGTTTTGCTAAAACAAAAATTAAAATTTCAAGCTGTATGTGTCATCTTTTATGACACAGATTTTTCTAAAACCCTTGTGGGCGAAACTTCTACTCTAGGACTTTAACATTATTTTATTAATATTTTTTTAATAGTGAGACATCATCATTTTCCTGTGATTTTTTTTTCCAGGTGGGCAAACCCTGGGGAAAAGAGCTAGATATAAAAGCAAAAGCCAGGCATAGCCTGGGCTAAAACTTTTACTATGTCTTCAAGATGTCAGGCGTACAAACACAGAGAAGGAATCTCTAGCACTTGAACATCTCTCTGGGAGGCTGGTAAATGCCATCCCTGTGTGCAGAGCAGAGGCCTGGAGCCTCCAAACATGGTGGGAAATTAGCATTTGCCCTCCATCCTTCTGAGCCCCACTCATGCTGAAAAGTGCTTCGTGCCTTTGGAAACACATATGATTTGAAGTTGATGAACACTTTTCTGCGCTAACAGCATGGAACACAGGAAAGCCTGTTTACAGCGGTCACGAGTTTAGCAATTACCGAAGTTAAAGGCTAGGAATGCAATTGTAGTTAATAGGAGATTAACTGAGCTGCGAACACAGAAGATTGCGCTGTAGGCTCAAGATCACCTCTGCCCACATGTGAAGCTGTAAGACGCTGGTGTCATTGGCTGTTCAGTTAGTAAGGCAATCTAACAAAGAATATGATGAATGCCTAGGAGCTATCAGACGCTGGGCTCCCATCAATTAAATCTGTGGGACTACCCCACAAGGTTAATCAGCCTACAGATTACAGATGAGACTCCGAGAACCAGAGAGTCTTACTTCTCTACACGACCACATTTCTTTGACAGCGTGCGTGCGCATGCGCACACACGCACAGGCGGAGGATGAAACGAGCCACCACTAACCTCCTTCTCAAGGAAGTTAGTTTTCAGGATTCACTTTCCTCATGGGTCACAGAAATAGATATTTATATACTACTACTTTTATTTGTATACTTTTGTATACATAATGAAAACTGAAGTGTGAATGCAAATATGACCATTTGGACTCACGGACATCTATTCCGTTTTCCTCATTTAATTCTGGTCATTTCAGTTGAGGTAAAAGGTCTTCGCTTCTGTTACCTCAGCACTGTTCTGTTACCTTAGCTCTGCCTCGGCATGTGGTGTCCCATTAGGGTCATTAAAGCAGAGCTAGCTAGTACCCTTTATGTGAAGAGGAAGTTACAAGCCAGACGTGGTGGTGGACAGCTGTAATCCCAGCCCTAGAGAGGGACACCCCGAGTTTGGAGCAAGCCTGGTCAATACAATGAGACCTCATAAACAAGAAGAGGAGAGAGACTGAGGCACAGACAACATGAAGTTGAATGCTCATTAACACCGTAAGACATCCATCATCTGCAAGCCAAGGAAAGGGTCCTTGAAGAAACTAGATGGTCCCTTGATCTTGAACTTCTAATCTCAATTTATAATAAAATTAATTTATTTATTAATATTTTACCTTATTTTTAACTGTGTGTGTGCATGCGCTCGTGTGTGTGTGTGTGTGTGTGTGTGTGTGTGTGTGCCTGTGAGTCCAGAAGAAAGTGTCCCAGAACTGGAGTTATAGATAGCTGTGGGCTACCTGACCTGGGTGCTGGGTATCAGGCTTAGAACCTCTATAAGAACAGTACCTGTTCTTAACTACTGGGATATCTCTCTGGCCCCACAAAATAACTTTTTACTGCATAAGCCATACAGTCTGTGGTATTTGTTATAGTAACCCTAACAATCTAATTTACAGAGAGAAGGATAATTTGATAAAGTGCTAGCCACTGTGTTGCCCTTTGTATATCTATAATAATTTGTATAGTGTTTTTACAAGTAAACATCTTCGGGCTTGCATATCCATTTCCAGACACACAAACTACAAGTTGGAGAGACTTTCGGGTTGCCAGGCACTGGAATCAAAGGCAGAAGCCCTGGGTCTCCCCCTCTCCCCTGCCACCACCTGACGACCCTGTACCAGAAGCCTTACAGGATGAAGAGAAAAACAAAGGTGTAAAGCTGAGAGATTCTGTTCTCAGGGCACTCGGGGTCTAGACTCTAGAGAAAGAGGCCAGCATGAGGTAGCTGTAAAAGTAAGTCAAAGGGATTCACCTTTTGTATCAGGCAAAAGTCACAGGAATAGCAGGGAGGGGTAATTAATTTCAGAAACCTCCAAAGGTGCCATCAGTAAACTGAGACCACAGAGAACTCTGACCATCCCTGTGCCCAGCCAAAAGAGACTTGAGTGCCAAGGAACAGCCAGAATAAGAATTCCAAATGTTTACTCAGACCACAGTGTATAAGCTTTTATGTTTTGTTTAGAGAGACTCTCTACGTAGCTCAGGCTGTCCTGGAACTCACTATCTAGACCTCTGGTCTCCAACTCACAAAGAGAGAGAGAGAGAGAGAGAGAGAGAGAGAGAGAGAGCGCTCCACCTGCCTCTGCCTCCTGGGTGCTTGGTTTAAAGGCGTACAGCACTACATCCAGCACTGTACAAGCTGTTCCCGTTCTTCCAGCTCTAAGACCCCAAACCCCTGGGCAATTCCATCAAGTTTCCTCTCAACTAATTTGTTCATCAGTCTGTCTGCCTTTCTGAGTAGGGCAAAAGAGATTCAGTTTTTCAGTTAAAATAATTTTACAGCTGAGGACAATACACAGTGATTTAAATTCAGTCTGAGCAGAAAATCCAGCTTTCCGTATGAGCTGTAATTTGGGGGAATTGGGCCTCTCTTATTCTTCATCACAAGACCAGAGGCCAGCAGACTGGCTGGCACATAGCACACATTCAACAAATATTTGTTGTTTGAATGTTACATGAATGATGGGTGAATAGCATGTTTTGTATCAGACAAAACATCAAATTTATGGGGAGGGAATATCTTGAAATTCAGCTCTAGACAAACCTTAAATCATACATCTCCAGTAGCTGGGTGAAGTAGCAGGCTTAATGGAACTGAAAGATTTTTGAGTTCTGAGTCTTTCCATCCTTAACAGTGGGTATCATACAGTGTGTCTGTCTGTCACTAATGGTTCTGAGTCTGTGCATCATTACTGGTCTGAACAAGGTCAACGACACCAGCACTTCTGAGCATTTGTGGATTGTCGTAGAGATCAAATAAGAGAGTGTACATTCTAGTTCCAACAGCCAAGTTGCGGAACCAACATTAGTGTATAAATACAGAGCAATGGGTAGAAAACACACACACAAAAAAACACACATACACACACACACATATGAAATAGGATATGTATTCTTTATATTGCATATACTATACATATATATATATATAATCTTTTTCAGCCATTGAGAAAAATGAAGTCATATGTTTGCAGAAAAGTTGATACCGCTAGAAATAATTGTGAATTAAGCACATTAAGCCAGTCTAAGAAAGACAAATATTACATGTTTTCACTCATTTGTGGATCCTAGATTTTATATAGACACATGAAATCATATACATATGTATGTATGATATGAAAGCAGAAAAGAAACTGTCTGTGTAGACAGAGAGCACTGACAGAGGGCATTGTGTGGAGCAATGGTACAAGGACTGGGCACGAGGGGACGTGTTCAACGTGCAGTACATGCGTGTATAAAATGCTCTTATGTAAGGTACAACTTATAATGAAAACTTTAACTTGGTATGTGTGCAGGAACCTACACAAAAATTTTTAAATGTGGTATCTAAAAATGGTCTACACACATACATACACACAGACACACACGCATGTGTACACACACACACACACACACACAAAGAATTCCGAGAACCAAAGTAGCCAGGAGCCATCTCTAGGTTGGAAAGGGTGCCACCATCTCTTGTACAGCTCAGAGTTCTAAGATAAAGCTGGCCCTGTGCTGTGGAGAATTCAAAATGGCAGTTAACTATGAAAGAAAAAAGTAAACGTTGAGCAAGCTGAGAAAGTCATGAGTTTAAGCAGTAAGAAGCGGAAGGTGAGCCGACATTGTGCTACCTCCATCCACGGAGCTAGCTAAAAGTCATTTGTTTTTCAATAAATCCTCATTTCCAATATTCTGGGTGCCTCTGGCAGAAAATGTTACATAAAATGTGAGCCTTCATCAGAGCCATTTTAAGACTTTTGCCTGTCCTAGCCACTTAATTTGGAAGCTATACTCCGTTATATCAAAAATTAAAATGTTCATCCATCCTATATTTGATATAATTCAAACACAAGCCTGGATGAATTGAATTGCCATTGACTGGCTGATAGAGCACCAAATTGATAAATACTGTTTTCATTTATATTTCAAAGGCAGTAATTTTTTTTTTCAAGTATCACATAAATATTTACTATAGGCCTCAGATAAAGCAGGAGCTCCTGGGCGCAACCTATGATGAGAACAGATAAAGGCAATCATGTCTGCCTCGATGATCTAATTAGTTCCTTGGCATAACTGCCCTGGATTTTGAATAAGAAAACAAAGGTCACCCCTCCTTGCTTCCTAGTCGTCTCTGTGTGGGAGCCTCTTTTTCCACCTGCTCGGTTCGCCTAAGACTGGTCATTTGTTACCTGCTAGTTCCAATTGATTTCCTTTGCCTTGGCTTCCTTGAGCCAGGACTGCAAGGAACAGACTGTACGATTTACACCAGCCATCCAGTACCAATCATTAGATAACAAGACCCTTTACTGAAAGCATTTAGAGTAAAACAATACTTTAAGTTTAACTTTGCTTTCATTTCCTTCTTTATTACACCGGGTTCAAAGGCAGGCCAAAAACAGTATCCCAAGGCCTATTTAGACATCCAAGCGAAGAATGTCCAGTCGTTCTGGATAAATCCCTTGGCTCCAGTAGAATTTTATACATTCTCAAGTACCAGTTTCCAATAACATTTTGGGGGCTTGATTTTCCCCTTGTTTGTTGCAGCTACTGTCTTTACGTATAAAGGGAAATGAGTCATGTGAAATTATGCTCAAGTGAATGGCCTATAAAGACATACCTATCACATCTTGTTTGCTAATAAAAAGATTTGTCCTCTGCAAGAAGCGAAGCTGGTCTATGCCAAGGGGTTTTGAGCAAAGCGAGACAAGCCTTGAATCCTTAGATAGGAGAATCTGAGTAAATTCATAGCCTTTCCTCAATAGGAGAGGTCGGAAGTGGGTAGCCAGGACCTGTCAGCCTTGAAAACCCAGGCTGATGGCAAAGAGGGCGGCAGCTTCCTGTGGCTCCTAAGAGGTGGCAAGACCTTGCATGCTAGGAAAGCAAACACAGCCACGAGCTTCTGGTGTAGAAATGCTGCAGTGTCTTCCAGAATGATCAAGCCCCAACATCGGCACTGAGGACACAAACCCCTCTCTAAGTCTTCAATCAAACAGCACTAAATTCAAAGCTAAAATCTTCCGTATTTCCAAAGTCAAGCTCAGGTTGACTTTCCTCACTTGTAACCCTCAGATTTCATGATCAACTCACTTGAGAAGATTCAAATCTTACCAGCTAACTTTGGTCTTTATCCAGGTAAACATCACTAGATAGATAGGCCAGAAATACACACAGTTTGGATTCTTTCGTCCATATTATCTTTGGTAGGGTACTCTGGTTATAATTTAAATTAATGCTTGCACATTCAAATGGCTACAAAGACCTCTTAACCATCATGAAGGGATATGGCAGCAGGGTTTGGGGAAGGGAAGGAATGGAGAAGCCAGTTCCATGGGAAGCAACACCTGCCATTCAGTTTTGCCATGTGGAAAATGTAGACATGCTAGTACTTTAAGAATAAAGTCAGTAATTTTGATCTTTAGGTAAGGAGCTCTCATTGTGTTTTCATGTATTCTCCTCACCTCACCTACATTTGCAAACTGAACATAGACTGAGGTGCAGGTGGGAGGTAGTCTGAATCCTACAGTAGATGGTGTTTGATTCTGCCCCGTTAGTGGGAAGAAGGGTGACCAGGGCGCTGGTGTTCTTTCTTTGTTGGTTTCCTTAGCTTTAGCTGATATCAACCAACAGGCTCATAAGATTCAACAACGAGAAGTGTAGATGAGGAGAGAGGATTAAGGAAGCAGCAGAGCAAACCTCAAAGCCACACGTCCCTCACCAAAGATCACAGGCAAGCTTTCTATCATGAAATTTCACATGGGTGGACTGTATGTGAGGCTGGGGGTGCATTTTGCCCATTTTCCCTTACCATTGAGTTTGAAAATGTGTGCACAGTAAGGTGACCCTCATATCAAAGTCTGCAAACAGTGATTAGGGATATGCAACACCTTTTTAAAGAAACACGGGCGGTCTCACTAGCACAGCTGAGGGGGGAAAGGTTAAGGACTGTACTGGATTTTTCTACTCTGTGCCAAGATTCTGCTCCAGCTGCAACTAAATAGTGGTTCTCAGGCTTGATTACATAAAACCCGTGTAAATTCTAACTGTTTACTGTGTGATTAGAGCTTTTCTGGACAAAAAAAGAGAAAGAGAGAGAGAGAGAGAAAGAGAAGAAAAGTGCTCATATTTGATTTCCTTGCTGTCTCCACTTGCCCACTTTCCCCACCATTGTGTACTGAAGCTGTGTAAACTCAGTCTTTCTCCTTTCGAAGCAAGGGGAAGATATAAAAGTTTATAGAGATAGTGAAACCCAATTGCAGAAAGTTCATTTTATGTGGACAACAAAAAAATAGGCTGTATATTACAACCAATGTTGCTAGGCTGCTGTTCCACCCAGAAGCGGAGCCAGTGATAATTCTTAACGTTTTACATGAGTATTATCTCAGGCATTATTAAAAATGCTGCATATCAGTCCTGCCTCTATGGGTTTACTGTGGCTGTGGGGCTACAAAGACCTCTCAAATGCAGGCGCTCCAGGAACTAACAGGGAGAGCCAGTCTACAGACTTAGGGAATCTATTAACCAAGCATCTTGTGGGGGATGAAGGAGAAGCCGGTAGAAGCCTCCTCACTCAGACCCATTCTCCTCTCCACTCTCAAAATTTAACAGATAAGTTGACCCCTGGAATAGTTTGACACTTCAGCTGATTTAGGTAGCGTGTGTTCTTGAAGATACATTTTTAATTCAGTTCATTGTAAAATTGCATAATAGACTCTCAGAGGATCCCACTCCTGGACATAAAAAATTATAGGCAACTAAGGACAGCTAAGAGAAGAAGAACTAGCTCTTTCCAAAGATGAGCGCCCTTATTGGTTGTCCAATACAGAGTGGTAGATTCAGCTTATTGCATTCATGAATATGTGTGCACGCACACACACATACACACACACAGACAGACAGACAGACAGACAGAGAGAGAGAGAGTCTGTGGGGTGGGATGGGTATGCCTGCACACACAATAATAATCAGAGAAAACTAGACTCTAAACTTTGTGGGTGCTGAGAGGCACTGGAGGAAGGAAAGTTGGGATGAGCTTGAAGAGAAAAAGGAAGGAGTGATGTAATTCTATTTCAATTAAAACCTTATCTTTAAAAAAAAAAAAACAAGATATATAATCAAATTGCTAAGTGTTGATTCGAACATCCTGGGGGGGGGGGTATGCATATTTTAGAAGCAAGGAGATATAAATGCATAATTCACTCAGGTTTTTGTCTTTTTCTCTTTTTGTCCTTGGCATTGATGAAGAACAAATTAGCTACCGTCCTTGGGTGCCTACCAGAAACAACAGTAACAAGTGGAGCCTCCCCCCTCCCCCCCCCCAGTAATATGTTCCTTTGTAGATAAGCACTGTAGCTAGCGAGGTAAAGTAATGTGTTTTAAAAGTTTGCTCCTTTTTTGATCTAAAAGATGAATGATAAAGAAGGAGAGAGAACTAGTTCAGAAACATCTACTCCATTGAGACCGTGGATTTCAGTCATTAGAAGCACAGAATTTCGGAAGTAAACAAACCTAGGGCTGACGTAGCTCCGTTACCACACACTACGAACAAGCACCATCACAGGACACTGAACGCGTATGGCCTGGCACAGTGAGCCAGGAATGGAGGTAGGTGAGTGACGGGTACAGCTTTAACAATGTGGGACAAATTTTTAAGAGAGACAATGTTTTCATTTTTAAAGAATTCAATAAACACAACAACAAAGTTAACAGATGTATTTTTCTTGTTGCTGCTCTCAAAACTATTCAAACCACTTATTAATCTCCAGTCTGTTTCATCAATCTTTTATGATGTGTTACAAGGAGCTTTTCAAATTTAAACTTCATTACATCATTTTATAGGTACAAACCCTGACCATTATAATTCTGGGCCTTAACAAGGTCATGAAGGGAAGAATGCATTCATTTGGCAAGCAGAGAGCTAGAAGCCTGTAGTTTCAGCAAGGTTTAAAAAAAAAATAATAAGATGCCAACATTTACAATTTTAAATAAACTTAAGAATGCAAAAACAGGCCAGGCCGTGGTGGCGCACGCCTTTAATCCCAGCACTTGGGAGGCAGAGGCAGGCGGATTTCTGAGTTTGAGGCCAGCCTGGTCTAAACAGTGTGAGTTCCAGGACGGCCAAGGCTATACAGAGAAACCCTGTCTCAAAAAACAAACAAACAAACAAAAAAACAGAAATAAAAAACAAAAACAAAAAAAACGAAACAAAAAAACAAAAACAACAACAACAAACAAACAAAAGAATGCAAAAATAAATTAATTTGGAAATAGCATGCTTAATTTTCCTATTGAAGTTAACCCTTCCTGGTCTCACCTCCTCTAGGAAGGCAGAGATGCAGAACAGTGGTATCTCTTGTTTTTTGCCACACTAGAAAGGATGCAAAAGCCAGTTTCAGCAGAGAGAAGTTATTTGTGTTTGGCTTGCTTTTGCCACTGCTTCCTTAACTAGCTCCTGGGTAGAATTCATTAATTTTTATTAACAGGGAAAACATTTGTCCCCGTGACAATATTTGCATTGCCTGAATGATTTCCACCTCTGCCACAAGGTGTACTCTCGGCTCATATATCACCCGATCACTTGGAGAGCAGAAAGACCCTCAGTCATTAGTGAGTGAATTAAAGATGATCTTAAGAGCTATTAATCACAGTGACAAAAGCCTTAATGTTTCTGTGACCCTAGTGGAGCCTGGGGACTCAAAGGGAGCAGAGGGAGAGAAAATGGAAACATATGTTTTCTCCAAAATAACCTACCTTAGGAGCACTGTCAAAGAGAGGGTCACATCAAACTAAGAAATTCTGCCAGCAACTGGCCTCCGGATTACGTGTCTATTTATCTTCTGGCGAAGCCATGTTTCCCTTTAAAGCATCTATTTTCTTACTGTGGACAATTAGAGAGCCCAAACCCTGTGGTCTTTTGTGTCTTTAATTCCTTAATTCAGAGTTTATTCTGAAGGACCTGTGCTTCTGTTAAACTATATTTAAAAATAAAAAAAGCTCAACATAAATTGCATTGAGTGGTCAGCCACGTAAATCATGAGAGAAGAGCAGACAACAGTGGTGAAGCACCACTATGAACATTAATTCACACAGATAGAAAATCCCAGTAACACAGGAAAACAGTAACATTATTAAGCAGTACAGCAGGTTACCACACTTAATCAATCTTCAATGTATCTGGCTATATTTGTCTGGATGTTTACATGAGTATAAAGGCACAAGCTGCAGTGTTAATAACAGAGGCACTTGCTGGAATTTCAATTATCTTTTGCAATATGTTGACATAAGGAGCAGGAGCAGACTACCACTGGCTAATTCAGAGCGTGGTAAGAAGACCCATATCCACTGATTGGTATGCATGCCTTTGTTTCCACAGCTGAGGGACAAATATTGTCTTGTGCTCATATTTTTTGATTGGTTCTGCCCTTATGATTAAAAAAAAAAAAACCAGCATATTTTAGCTAAATGGTGTTTCTAACATGCCTGGTTCTTTGATGTGGCTAGGATAAGTCAAAAGCATAGGTGAAATTATAGTTTTCTTGTTCGATATTGATAGCATGTCACCTGCTATATATATATATATATATATATATATATATATATTCTTTCCCAAACACTCCCAGTATCTAGTGCTTAACCCCCAGCTGAGATACAATAATCATGTGTTAGACTGGCCAGGTTGAATAAACACCATCAAAACCACATCACTGTAGATTAGAAATGCTAAGAATTTTTAAAAAGTCTTTCTTTCCAATGAACTTTTAGAGCTCAAATCAATTTAACTGAAAAAACTTAAGTTGGAAGTACATGAGAAATGTTTTGATTGCTTGTTTTTAAATATTTATGAGAATGATTGCCCTTTTGTAGCAAAAGAATTTTACTCTAATTAAAAATATTAGAATAGCTTGAAAATCCCACAAGTGGGCTGGGAATGTAGCTCAGTATAAGAAAGAAGCATTTTGTCTGACATGTGTGAGGGTTCTATCCCCAGGACTACACACAAGCGTGCGCACATGCACACACACACATATACATACACACACATGTGCACACACAAATGCACATGCACATATGCACACACATTCACATGCACATACACAGACATGCACACACATTCATGCACACACACATCCATGCCCATATGCACATACACATGCACACATATATACATGCACACATATATACATGCACACACATATATGCACATATACACACATATGCACACATACATGTGCACACACATACACACACACACATACCACATAGAGTACAGTGAGTAAAATAAAATCTTAAGAACAACTTGCAGATTTTTTTCTTCCCTTTTTATTGTTTACACAGCTCTGTGAGTCACAATGCCTTTACTTCCCTGTCTCTCAGAAGAGGAAACCAAAGTTCATACTCTGAACGAATGTTCCCCAGTACCTCCAGTCTAATGAAGGCCCAGACAATACATTTCAGTTGCTATGAAGCTCCACGATGTCTCACATACATTCAAATGCAAGAACCACACCAGCTACCAAATCAATCTATAACACTGGGACTCCACGCAAGCCTTGTCTCCATCCATAAAGCCATGCTCTGAAAGGGTATGACCATTGTAATTCATAGTCACAGAATGAGAACGGGTTACAAAATGCACCTCCGATCCATGAACAGAGAATCAAAATTAGTCAACGAAGTGCTCGTGGAAGGATCTTCTCTAGTAGCTGCACAGATTCAAGCCATAGCTCCCTCCCTTTATCAGAGTTGAGCTTTCTGAATGTTATTCCTGGGGACGAAATCCTTTTTATGTGCTTTCTCCTCTGCCTGTAATTCTGGCAAATAGTAGCAAAGGTATTTACAAGTTCAAAGAAAATGTAACATAGATTTCCACAGGAATCTGCTCTTTTTAGACATTCCTCTTCCTCAAACACTAATGGGCCCCCTTATCATCTCAGAATAAAGTTTAACACTCGTGAAATCAGACCTTCTCCCCAAAATTATTAAACATTATTGTTGAAGGCTTAGGGAGGCCTGGAAGTCTTCTGCAGAGCATAAAGAGAGACGGCATACAAAGAGGCAAGGCATGGGTTAGGATACCATGGTCCTGAAATGCCTTGATGGGTGCTTTTGCATCCACTGGATCCAGGAAGGTATGCAACAAGCAGACTCCTGGCTTTTGGGGTGGCCCATGCCATGAGCCAGACATTAGTTTTAGCTTATTGCTAACATAAAGTCATTTAACTTTTATAATAGTACACGATCCCCCTGTTTTCAGACAGGAGAGCTGATCTAGAGATGTTGGGTGAACTAATGAGTGGCAGAAAATTCATGACTCACACTCCAGGGGATTAGTTCCAGAAACCATGTGATTAACCCCCGAACTATGTCCCTTCTCAGAGAAGCCTTCTCACATGCATTTTCTTATCCATGTATCTGAACTATACAGAGAGTCGATACTGTACATGTAGTAACACCTTTCCAATAACAGGAGAACAAAAACAGTGTTCTGTTGTTTGGCTTTCTTAGAGATGTAATCCCTAACCCTAAATCACAACTAGAAGAGTTCTTAAGTCCAAAAGGTGGTATGTAGGCATTTGACATTATAGCAGCAGATGCTGAGAGAATTCAAAGGCAAACAGTTTATTTCAAACATGGTCCTAGGAAGTCTGGGTAAGGATGAATAAAAGGAAGCATGCCTGAAGGGCCAGAAGTCAGCAGAAGGCTGTGTTGTCTGTTGTAGTACCACAGGGAGCTCTGGGAAGCTGTGTAGCCCAGCACAGCTGAGGGCGACTGAAGGGTTTGCTAGAGTCCCATGGGCCCTCTGCTCATGGCAAGCTGGTCCTGGGGTCACAATTCTCCGTACTTATCACCTGCTCCATACTCAGGGCATGCAAGCTCATGATAAGCACCTGTAAGTCATACTGGTACACACAGAAATAGCAAGGTAATGTGGGTGGGGACACCAGCCCTCCCACGAGGCTGGCCACAAGCAGCAGATGAGGAAATGCCTGAGGTATTATCTAGGTTTCTTGTTCCAATGTGCAGAGTCTTTAATTAAAAACTGCATGTGCTTGCAAGTTAAACATTTTTTATTAATCCCCTCTCTGTATTATTTGCCCATTCAATTTTTAAACCAAAATTTATTGTGATTGTGAATCTAGGTTGGGTGCTGGGAGCAGAGATTAAAACATAAATTAAAAATATCTCAAACAAGACATATAAATTACTAGCCATAAAAGCAAAGACTGATAAAAATACACTGCATTAAAATCAGACTGTCTGTTCATTTAAAGATAACACAAAGAAAGGAAAGAAAAGGGAAGCTACAAACTCAAAATATGTAGTAGAAAAATAGCAATTAACTAAGAATTAGTATCCAAAATATAAAAAGAACCTCTAAAATAAATAAGACTAATCAAAAGAAAGACATGAAGACAGCCATAGATAGGAACAGAATTTCATCAATTGGGAAATTCCCAAGGCCCAAGTAACAAGAAGCCTGATCCCTGTAGTCTGGAGGAAAACACTAGCAAGGGCTTGCCATTGGATGAATGTGTCTGCAAAACGCACACATTGCAGGCTCAGCCCCCCAGTGTACAGTAGTTGGGTAGTGATGGGATCTGTTGGGTGTGGAATCTTGTGGAGAATCCTTAGGTCATTGAGGCGAGCCCCCAAAAGTAAGTAGAACAATGATATTCTCTCTCTCTCTCTCTCTCTCTCTCTCTCTCTCTCTCTCTCTCTCCTTCTTCCTGCTTCCTAATGTAACCCCTCTGACAGGTATTTCTGCCTCTGCCAACTGATCTTACATTTGACTTCCAAACTGTGGGCTAAATAAGTCTTCCTCCTAAGTTAATCCTCTTGGGTATCGGGTAGTTTATTTTGGAGCCAATTGAATGAGGTGGTGTCTTGTACCTCCTAAGATTGCAGGTAGAAGGGAAGTAGACCTGTAAATACTTCAGAGGATCATGCTCACAGCTGGACGGTCAATCATCAGCACACTATTCTATTGCTGTGTGCCCTCTCCCTCATGGAGCAATTCTACTCCTAACTACATACTCTAGAGAAACTCCTACCTAGATGTGAGAAGACATGGTGGAGACTGTCCTTTTCAACTGTGAACCTTCAGGCCTATTCACGACAGGATGAGTAAGCAAACTGGTATCGTCGACACGGAGCAAAATACTATAGGACCACAAGAAAGGACCACAAGCATGAACCACATGGATAACTCAAAAATTACACAGTTACACAGAGACATGCAAGATCCAGAAGGTTTGTAGTTGAAAAACAAGATGATGTTAACAGCAAGCTATTTTTTTTAAGTAGTGAAGCAATAAAAATAAAATTTCAACAAGAAAGTTTGTCTAGAGAAATGAGACAAGGAAATGCACATGGGAGGGGCTAGCCATTGGCTTATATTCCATTTCTCTATTTGGGTAGTGAGCTCATTGGTGCTGTACCTGTCAAATGAACATCTTACACATGTCTTTCAATGTATTTGGTATCATATGATAAAAGAATAATCATTTTCAAACTATCCTAGGCCTCATATAGCTCAACACCCTATTGGAAAGTCATCTTTCTCAGATGCTGACTACTAGAATAAAAAGCTAAATCAAGAAAGAAGTGTGGTCCCAAGTAAGGGCCAAAGAAGGTTTCACGGTGGATGCCTTGAGAAAGGAGTGTGATTTGCCAATGCATCCTCGTGAACTTTCTCCAGGCAGGGGAACTCAAGGGTAGGAAGTGTTGCAGAGAGATTGATCTTGCTGGCCTATAAAGTGCCAGGGCACTTCTAAGTGTGGAAAGAAGTGGCACCCAAATCACTTCCTGTTGAGTCCATTGATTCAGTTTGGAGTATTTTATGTCATTGTTCAATTAGCACACTTGGAAGGAGACCTGCTAGGGGTGATCACTGGTTAGGGGAAAAGTCACCTACCCTCTGTATCTTCTGATGGGAGCTTCCCTATACACATTGGTACTGGGAAGACAGTGGAGATGAAATATACAAACCCCTTCTCTTTGTGAGCATTGCACACCTAAGGATCAAGGAGCCACCTCAGCACTTGTACAGAAGTTCATGTTGCTGATTTACTAGGATCAAACGTCAGGATCAGTGAGAAAAATTCATCCTATTAAAGGGACAGAGGCCTGTGGCCTACTTACCAGGGAACTGCTATGCACTAGGTATTCAAGTGAATTCCAGTAACCTAGAGGGCTGGAAGATACACTGAACTGGGAACTGGGATGACTGTGAGAGCAATGAGGGGCCCAAGCAGACAAGCATTTAGCCTGGCCTAGAGGTAAGCTAGCTGTCCCTATATAGAGCTTTCATCTCTGATGCCATGTGACCTGACCCACTGCAGTAAGATTTCATAGTCAGTGAAGAATCACAAGGTTAGGAACTCGACCCAAGAACAACACTTTGGTGTGTTGGCTAAGTATTTTTAGCTTATTTTCATTTAAAGTACTCCAAGCCATCATGAGCCTGATACACATTCATTGACATATACTCTTAAGAAATTGCCTACTTTACCAAACCCAAGAGTTCTGTCTTACGCAAACAGAAAGACAGAGTGGTGTTCATCGTGTTGAGGTTACAGGCACATACTACAATACCCAATTTATATGGTACTAGGAATTGATCCCAGGATTTCATGCATGCTAAGCAAACACATTCTCAACTGAACTATATGCCTGATCCTTAATAATTTCTTCCAAGCCAATGAAGGGAGCTTCACAAGTTTCACACTGAGGAATCTTAAGAAAGGTCTGTAGAGGCAGTGGTTACCCAGGCTTGAAAGAAAGGAAAGAATTACAAGGGGTTGAAACAAATAAGCAAACAAGAGCTTCTTAAGAGTGAGTGAGGCTATCCTAGCCAAAGACACAAGGCAGCTTTTGGTTTCTCTTCTGTTCTTGCATAGAACCCACAGCCTTGGTACACCTATCATCTGTTCCCACAGCTAGGTTGCATGTACAATTTCTGGCCCTGCATAGAGAATTGTTTAAATACAAGAGTTTCGCTCATTCCCTAGTAGATGACTTTGTACTACAGTTAACTTGAAAGAGTTCTGAATCTATCGCTACACTCTACAGAACCCAGGATAGAGCTTTGTGTTCCACAGGCTCTTAGTAAGTACATAACCAAGGCTCTGAAACATCCTGCACTCACTCCACCAGAAAACTACCCATATTATGTTTATAAAAGTTATTTTTGGACCCATGAGTTTAAAGTATCTGTCAGATTCAAGACCTCTCTCCTTCCCACCTATTCTGCAAATGATTGACATCCCAAGAAAAAGAACAGATTGCAGAAGAAACTTGCACTGAGTTTCTTTTATATGAGCAAGCTCTTGACTGCCTTTCACACCGCCACCATCAAAGACTGAACTCATGCTCCACTGGATGAGACCTCACCCATTAAATTTTTTCAGTACCTACAATGATGCCAGAGGTCCTGCACTACTTTTTCTGCTGGGAGGGAAGTGAAAGAATCAGAGCCCAAACCTGTCTCCAAAATTGACATCCTAATGTGAGCAATATATCTGCAATCAATAGTCACCTTTAACAACACTTCTGCCTGCTTCATAAGCCAATCGCAGTAGAGATGCAGGGAATGTGGAAGTCTAGAATGCCTGCTTCACTTACCATACAGTACAAACGCTGCCTGTTCCCATCCTCCACCATTGCTAACAGACCCCATTTTCCTCAAGCCAGCAACCTGCGGCCCATTCTTCATTATGGTCTGCCCTCACCTCCTCTCTGTGCTTTCTGAGAACGGGAACTTCTCACCCTTATGCTACATCTTCTGCTGCTCAGCCTGCTGATCTACAAACCCAGCAGGGTTCAGTCCAAGCCTTTCTTCTAACAATCCTTCCTTGGTGCCAAATCGGGGAACCTATTTCTTAAAGAACTGCTTTGGCATTCTCGAAAGCCTAGAGACAGGCCACACTACCTGCATAGGCCTGTTTTCTCTCTTTTGAAGCCAGTGAGCCCATTCCACTAACTCATAGATGAATTCATGAAGAATTTCTTGTAAGAATTGCCACTGTTTCATCCCTAAAACCCTTGACAACTTCTAACTCTACAAATGTTTAAGTCCATCATTCCCAAGGCTTGTCTATCTAATCTATGTTCATAATCCCCTACCTCTCAGTCTCAAGTCCTATGAATCTCAGTTCCCACTCCAAGGAATAGAGCACAAGGTTCTTCAACGTACAGCCCATCCACAGATCTCAACGCATACCCAACCACATGTGCAACAACTGGCATTCTCCACTCTACATCATAACCCTGACCGTGTCAGGATCCCCCCACCTGCTTTCTTAACTTGATGATGATTTATGAACCCATTGTAAGCCTCGGTGCCAGGATTTTTTTCTTTGTTTTCTCCAGTCCTACACTAATGACCATCATGAAGTCAGAATTACTGTCCCTCTTTGTAGACTAAAAATTAAATATGAAAGAGTTGCCCATGACCATACATCTGGTTTAAGACCCCATTTAGCTGCATTAAAAGACCGTGCTCTCAATTATCCACCTGTACTGCTGCCCACCAGCCCATCCACAATCATACTGGTGCATGAGGCTATACTTTAGCATATGTCCACTCTTGTGGCTCTCGGAGTGCATGATTAATCAAGAGTGTTATAGAATTTCAGGTTGAGAATGTAGTTCAGTAGTGGATGATTTGCTTAGCCTGAACAATGTCCTGAGTTTGAGCTTTAGCATGAAGGAAAGAAAAGGTAAGAAAAGCTATGGAAAAGAAAGGATAGAGAAAGGGAAAAAGAAAAAAGAGGAAGGGAAAAGGAGGAACGAAACAGGAAAAGAAAAGTGATGAAATTCCCAGCAGGATTTTCTCCTAATTAAAGGCCAAAGACTAGCAAGATGAAAATTTAGCTCTATGACTATCCGGATCAGCACGGTTCTTGACCCATTTTGGAAACCTCTATCTCCAAAAATATTTACATTAACATTCACATCAGTAGCAAAATTAACAGTTACAAAGTATCAACAAGAAAAATTTTATGGTTGGAGGTCACCACAATATGAGGAACTGTATTAAGGGTAGAAGCCGTAGAGTTGTTTGAGAACCACTCACCTAGAATCTAAGACCTAGAGGCCTCCTCACCCCAGGATCATGGAATCCTGGACCACACAGTTCCTTGGCTTATGGCAGAGATGTAGAAACCAAGCCCCCTAGTGGGTTTGCAGCCTAAGCTCTAGGGTTCTCCTGGGCTACCCGATCACCACCCCACTTACCCACCTAAGGAATCTCTTTGAATTCAGCTACCAGATGCTGCCAATCAAATGAGGCATGCCACGGATCATCAATTAGTCTGAGAAGAGCTAAATGGATAATGTACAGTTAGGGCAATCTGTGCATTAAGATCAGTGGAAGCAGATGATTGCCTAGCCCCACAGCTCCTCACTGAGAACTTCTCTGACTACAAGATCCTGGTATCTGAAAATAAGCAGAACACACCCGTGCGTGTCCTACGCCTCCACCCAGTCTATTTCAAATCCTCTGACACTTTCAGAACAAAATCTTGGTCTTGTCTTGCTATTTTCAAGTCCTGTGAGACTCAGTTGTCACGTCAAGAAGACAGCGTGAGGCCTTGTCAGATGAGTCACCTCTCAACCCACCCTTTCCCTCACAGACCAAGTGTATATGAATTCTGGATTATCTCTTTTTACAACAATTTTATGAAGTTCTGACTGTGTTAATTTCTGGATTAAAACATGCAATTGACTGTAAAGCCATCACCAAGGACGCTATCATTGGAATCAGCATATAAGTAGATGGTAAGTCTTGGTTATTTTCTATTTGACACAACACATTGATAACAATGACCAGGTACTCTGGAAACAATAGAAAGTATGGCAATCTGGAATTCTGGGAAGGTTACACATCCAAGCTAAAATCCTATAAAATCTGAAGTATGTTCTAAGTAGGATCAGGCCAAAGGAAGACAGCTGAGTGAGAAGTGAATTCCAGGCAAGGGGAAACTTGGACATGTCTCTCATACTGAAGGACTGAGGACAAGTTGTGTAGAGTGAAGGGTAGAGGAAGTAAGACACGAAACTGAAATGGTCTAACTGCAGCAAGAGAGAAACTGTTCGTCTGGTGTTAAACATCTGGGCAACGAGGAGTCATGACGTGATTGGTTCTTCCATTTGGAAGAATGAAGAAGTACTATGGAAGGAGAGAACTCAGGAGATACTGCAGAGATAACAGTGGCCAATGAGGAGATGGTCCTTAGGTCATCCTCAGAACCTGACCCCCAGCAGACAAGTGCTTTTATTTTATTGGATTAGCTTCCTAGCACCTTGATCTAATATCTCTAGCAAACAAGCTCGATGTTCTAGCGTTTAAAATGCCACCTGTGTTATGAACATTTGGAATGCCTTTGAGGTACCTGAGCACAGCGAAGATGATGTAAGCTTTGTATCGACAGATCACATATCACATGCTAACGCTCTCCCGCATATTATCTCATTTAACCCATCATGAAAGCAACACTTCAGGATAGTATTTTGCATGAAGAAAATGATGCTCAAAGTAGTTCATGTGGACATTCATCCAATGAGATGCCATGCCAGAATTCAAATCTGATGTTTATTTAACTCGAAAGCTATCCACAAATTCTGGGTATAGTGGAAACAGAAGTCACTGCAAAAGCCACATGGTCCTTGATCAAATATCTCTTAGAATAGAATTTGCAGGGTGAGCCCCGGGTGTGGAGGGGAGATCTCTGGCCTGGAAAGAGAGTTTGGGGTCCCCATTTCATTTTTAACCACATATGCCAGACAACCATAATGAGTCAGATACTGTCATAACATATTGTATAATTCCAGCTAGGCACACACAGCATCAGCTACTTCTGCTCACTTTCCCCTCAGCCATAAATCAAAAAGATCAACTGTTTGGTGGGTTATAAATGGTGAAAAACTCATTTAACTCTTAAATACCATCAAATATTGAAGAGTATCAAAAGAGGGTAGTGCCAGTTCCCATAATATATTTGCCTCCAAGTATGTCGGAACTAGGATCCAGCATCTCCTATACTGATACATTTCTACCCTGGAGTTCATTTGCATTCAGATCATTCAAATACCCCTAAACCAATCTACCAGGATGAGTGTCCATCAACAACCAGATGGTGCATCATGAGCCTACATTCTTAAAGCAAAGGCTAGCTAGCATGGCTCATTCAAGAATGGTCTTTCCTTTCTTTAAGGTGAGAGATGACGCACAAATGAAGCATACCATGGTAAATAGGAACTGTGCTCACTCACAGTCATGCGCTAGAGCCATTAAGCCTTAAGGTCTTAAGGTACCAAGCAATGCATATGATAAATTTCTCAAAAACATCCCAGCCATAACATAGTTCTTGCTGATTGCTCATTTACCCATAATGCATGCTGTCATAGCAAAGCCTGACAAATGACAGGGAAAGCTCAGGTTATTTTTTACACTGACTGCCAAGCCCCTCACCTCAGATTATTCATTTATTAGGGCAATCACTGAGGTCTGGGTACTTAATATTGTTTTCACCAAATATGAAAATGATCTACTTGCCTATTCTTTAGTTCCTCCTAGGGCAAGCCATTTATCATCAGCTCACGATAAATGACTGCTTCATTATAGCTGTAATTTATGAGGTGTTAGAAGTAAAGGGCCACGCCTAGAGACTTAAACCTTTAATATGGATTAAAATAAGATAATCAATCAACCTAATACAAATTTTCTCTCAGCATTATTTCTTGTTTTGAAATAGCTTCATAATTTGGGAAGGAGGGGGCTTTAAGCCATACTGAATATCTAACTATCCAACAACGTGGACTCATGTCCGAGAGAGTATGTAAATAAATATCTGGTGTGATGCCACCAGATGAAGCAGAAATAGAGCAAACCCCAGCCTGTGGTACCCTGAAATCCCTGCTCTCTCTAATGGTGCCAGATACACTGGAGACCAAAGGGCTTGCAGAGCGGGTGTAGACTGGAGCAGGGTTTCCTCTCCAATTCTCTCATTTCTCTGTAAAAATAATGCTACTACTCTCCCTCGAGTCTGTAACAAAGAACTTACTCTGGGGAGAAAAGTTATGTCCCAATAACATTTCAACAGTTTTGCTTTCTTTTATGTCTGAAGCAGGGTTTCACAGCTCATAATTTGGATGAGAGCAGCTTCTTGCTGTGTCTTGGGAATAAAGAATATTTCCCACTAAAATAGCATTATAGTCACCATTTTTTTCCCTGCTATGTATCTTGATTTTATAGTTATCAGGTGATTACAGACCAAACCCTGGGCCTAAATAGTGTATCGAGCTCAAAACACTAACTTAAAGCTATTCGACCATTTGAATCTAATGCTTTGAAGACTTAACCATCAGGGAGAAAATTACCACAGCAATTAACAAACCAGAAGCCCCAAATGTTAAGATGCTCAGCAAACCAAGCTTCCTAAAACTGTGTTCCTTGCAGGTGAGACAAATGGGCTTTGGCTGCCTCCAGGCAAATCTTGAAAGAGCCTTCCAGCAAGGCTGGTGACTGGAAACTGCTCAGCCTTGAAATTAGCATCTCGAGGAGAGAGCTTTTCCTTCCCCCTCCCCACACCCCACCCCCCACCCCCAGATAACAGCAGCTTACATCTCCAGGACAAACCGGGAGGGGGAAATGACAAACCGGGAGATAGTGGAGAGACAGTTGGAATAGACACACTGTGTTCCCTAGGAAGAGCTTCCTTTGCTCATCTCAGAGCCTGTGTGGTAGGCACAGAAGCCGCCACCGAAGGGCTGCCAGACTCCCTCACCCAGGTACTTCAAAGGAAGAAAAGGGCTGGGATAAAGGCTCAGCACTGGGAACTGGGATTGCATAACAGCAAGAGTGTACTTGAAGAACAGGGTCCTTCACAAGCTCATACCAGGACAATGCAAAAGGTAAACTGTGACCTGCAACTTCACACCTGAGATGCAGGGTATAGCCTCTTATTCTGTTTTCTATTCCACGGTGTTCCCAACAGCAAAAGCCTCTGATCACTCAAATTAGTAAATGTTTCATTCTTATCTAGATTTCTGTTAGCTAAAGGATGCTCTAAAACCCCGTTACGTTCTCCACCTATAAACAGCCCTTCAATGTGGATAAAACAGCCTAGCCCTACAGCTAGAGTAGCTTTGTAAACTAACCCCCCCCCCAATACGGAGGCATCTCACAATATAAACACATACACACATACACACACACACACACACACATACACACACACCAACAATTTATTGTCTTAAACACAAATGAAAGGACCTCTGTTTGTAAAAATTAATAAGCAGACACCCCCAAATCTTAGTCGTCTTAGTTTTGGGTAGACTCCCAGGGATTACGCAGAGGTCAAAGAACATAAACAAGAATATTTACTGACTACTCCATGTTTGTTTGTTTGTTTGTTTAACACCATAGTTGTCTCAAGGTTCTCGGCCACTCATGCTGTCAACTGAGACAAATGTCCTAGTTCGTTCCCATCCCACCTCTACAAGGTTCCCGACAGTGAAGGAAAACATTCAAGATCTCACTGAACAGTATAATCATCAGTTGTATCCCATAGAATATATTTGAGATGACGTCAGTGTGTGGTACCACCGACAGCTGTTGTGGGTTTCATTTCTACACATGATGCAGTGAGTAAAGGGTATTATTGAAGTGTTAAATACTGAAATGCAAAGATCCAACTGTTGACATATTTTCACAGTGGATGTGAAAGAACACTGACTTCGCATTCGGGTTGGCGGCAGACATGGGCTGTCTGGTTGTGAAGCATGAATCCCCATCACTACCTCTTCATTTTGAATTCTGGTCATGGAGTATTGTTTTCCCTGCACCTGCCATCTGCCTCTCTGGTAATATGATGAAACTTGGAAGTAACTCCTTCTAAGTCTTCAGTAATTCATATATATTATATATAGTGTGTATCGTCATATACAGAAAATACATATGACCCTCCCCCCAAGGTGGACCTTTCTAATATCTATTCTTCAATAATAAAATCTTGGAATTGACCAAACGCTCCAGTAATAAGATCAATGGCAGATGCTTTAGTGGCCACGTGTCACCCACATCAGGGTAGACTGCTAGAGCAATGCTTCTCTCCTCAGAAGGCCAGTTCCTAACACAGACCTTCTTCTCATGTTCAGGACATGAGAAAGACATGGGCAAACATGCTTCATGGAACCATCATGGACCAGGGTTGTAGTTATTATTTCTCCTTTGTCATGCCACTAATGCTTCCTGAATAGTTTGGATGTAGAGCACGTTTATAGTTTATAGTTTGCATGTCTACCACATAAGGGATCTGATATTTTATACAAAGCAGACACATATGTTGAGTGTCCAGGCCCTGTGTCCTGGCAGCTTCCAGTTTATATCAAGGAAAATTCAGTGTGGACAGGGTTCCTCCAGGACATAGAACTGGCCACTAATGGATCAGACACTCCTTCCACATGAAGGAGTAAGCAAGTGAGTCTCAATATCATTCTCTCCCAACTTTTAAAAATTAGATTGGAGACTAACATGATGGCTTGGTCAGTGCAGGCCAGGCCACCAAACCTGATGACCTCAATTGCATCCCCAGGAGGACCCACACAGAGGAAAAAGAGACTCCTGAAAGTTGTCTTCTGACTACCATACACACACTGTGGTGTACATGCTCCTACACACATACGCACACACACACACACACACACACATCATCTATATACACATAGAGAAAGACAGAGAGATAGAGAAATATAATGAAAATTTATACTTAGATATTTAAGTTTCTGTAAGATTTAAAATTAGAAATAAAATTATTTTTAATAAGCCAGACAAGAAACAAAGCATTCCGTGCATATTTGTATGGTTTTCATTGTCCCAGTCATTTCCCCTGAGTTATGCTACCCAGTGAAGCTGGCTTTCCAAGGGGTATCTCTCAAATGCAAACACATACATTTCACTGGAAAACCCTGACACAAATGGAAGGAGAAATAGTAACTCCGATGTAACTGCTAAGTTACCAATTAGCTTCTTAAAGGAATTGAAAGTCACAGAGAGCCCCCAATACACAGAGGCGGTTAATTAATTAACATTAGATGTGATTAATAATGAGTCTCATTTAATAGCAAATATCTGCCTGCAGTGGCTACATGACAGAACAGAAAGCCTTCAGAGAGCAGGCGACTATGTTTATCCTGATTGTGTTTGGGATTTTAACATGTTTTGTGCAGGCTGACGAATGGCCTATTAATTATCTAATGTTGTCTGACAACAACAGCTTGATAAAGATGTATGTTTTTGCATCACTGGATGGAAACTGCTGGAGAAGAGCCCCAGAGGGGCCTCGCTGTCCTAAAACTGGGCTCCAAGCCATGATGACAGGCAAGACAAAGCCCAATCTCCTGCCACAGTCTTCCAGATAAAATATGGCTTGGCATTAGGGACTCTTTTTTTTTTTTTTTTTTTTTTCTTTCAGAAAACTGCTTCTGCAATATCTGATTAGGAAAAGGAGGAGTGGGTCTTTACTAAATTGGGGTTAAGGCATAATCAATATCATATACGGAGTGACTGCCGTATTCTGCATAATCAAGGGCACTTCGTGTTATTAAGGAGTCCCTAACCCGTGGAAACATATGGCAGGACACTGCAGCTCTCTCTATTCTTTTTATTTAGAAGTTTATCTTCCAACCTGTTTGACAGCTGCTCCTAAGTGGTTTCACAGTGCCAAATTATTTTTATGATTGTTTGATGTTTTTTTCTCCCATTTCAGTTAATGAGCTAGGATCCCTCAATGGCCATAATTCAGGGCTGTCAGGACTAAAAAGCATGCTTGTGGCAAGAGAGCCGGATGGTAAATAAGGCTAAAAGCAATGGAAAAAAAAGTCTCTTATCAGAGCCTCCTTCAGTCAAAACTTGGAGGGTCAGAGCCTTCCTCTCTTTGTGTAGCTGCTGGATAGTCCCCACCTGGTGTGGGGTCTCTGTCCACCATGTCCCACCAGCCATTTCAAGTCTGCAAACAAATCCTCATGTCCTTGGGAAGAATGGGAAGGTATGAACTAAGAAATGTTAGAAGGTCTTTAACATGCCGAGCCCTATATTCTAATTAAAGAGCTTGTGCATCGTTTATGGTACCAAGCGGGTAATCTGTCATACGCTGCTAGAGAGAAATTGTTCAACAAATAACCTTTACAAGAGTCTTGAGAACAGCCTCATAATTGAAATCCCTGATGGTTTTGCTGGGGAGCTTTTTATTAAGCTTTGAGGGGTTTTTTTTCCTCCTCCTTTTCCTCACCCTTAAGAGTTCATAGAAACTTGAGGTTGTAATGTAGCAGAAACTTTCAGGAAAAGAAGTCCTTAATTATATTTACAAAGACCTAAGTACTAACAAGGCCATTTCTGGTAATAAGCAATGGTTTGCCACAAAACCAGGAGACCCAAGTTTTGTTTGTTTTTATTTGTGTTGTTATTGTTAGTGCAGACAGAATCCTTAAGAGTCTACCTTGGCTCGGAATGTTTCTCCTACCTCAGAGTAAAACTCACTGTCATTTTATTGTAACACATTCCTTAAAAAATATGATCAATTTGTAAAAATGCAAAAGCCCTGCTAGACTGTGTCTGTAACATAAATTATTATTCTAAAGTTTAAAGCTTGGAAAGCTTCTACTTTTGCGCACAATATTTCTTCCTTCTTATTACGCATTAAAATAATGGACCTTCTTAGGCACAAAATAGCATGGCAAAAGCGCAAATAATAGTAAGTCCCCATAACTAATTATAAAGCCTGGCATGCCTGTAGCAGAAGCAGTCCCCAGTGAATACCAAAGACCAGGTGCTTTATACAAAGTTAATGCTTGCCGGGAGCCCCAGTTTTTCTCTTACATCTAAGCATCAGCCATTTTTCCTTTCTTACAGTCAGCTGGGTCCGTGTGGCATCATCATGTCTGACTAACTTTGACCGGCTACATGTTTCCCAGAACATAAAATCCAGGACATGACACACGGACTTGATGTGGAGGGAACATTTGTGCCACTGAAGAATGATGAGACGGAAAATCAATGCGTTTACTGTCATCCTAAGGTCAGCTCCAGAGAACTCAAGAAGGAAAACAACAGTTGAATATCAGGAAATCGCAGAGGAGGTTTGCAGCTATTGTGAACAATTGCTGAAGAGATAGCTCTTAAAATAGACCTGTATGGCCTTGGATTTCCTTCCACGGCCAAATAAAGTATACAAAGATGCTGCCCTCCTCACCCACCCACCACAAAGATGATGCCAATGCTAAAACTGCATGTACCTCATTTGTACTGAAGGGAATGTAATAGTTTCTACTACTGGGGACACCACTTGACGCAAGAGAAAACCTTAATAATTGAACCAGTGGCTCCCATCAAAGGGATTTAGACAGAATTAGAAGCAAAGGTAATTACTTTGTGGCTTGTAAACTGTCACCCCCTGAGACTGTCCTATAAACCATCACCTCAAGAAACAGAGGTATGTCAGCCAACTCCAAGAACAGTGAACAAACCCAGTAACAAGCACCTGGAGACCTTAGGTCACATGTCCCATCTCGGGACACAGCGCCTTCCACCCATCTTATGCATAGAATCCAGGAACGTCTAAGCTATGAGGAAAGAGCTATTCCACATCACGATTACAGCTGTTGCTTTGTTCTTTGTGTCTGTTGCTGGGATGTTGCTGTTATTGTTGTTGCTGTTGCTGCTTCTGCTGCTGCTGCTGCTGCTGCTGCTGCTGCTGCTGCTTCTGCTGCTGCTGCTGCTGCTGCTGCTGCTGCTGCTGCTGCTGCTGCTGCT
>JADRCH010000012.1:5880815-5898315 GCA_019843965.1 Rhynchomys soricoides
CTAGTTTTGTTTCCATGCAACCATATAAGATCTGACAAGATGGGTTCAGTCTCTGGAAAGTTAAAAACTTAAAACTCTCTGGAACTCTGAATACAGTACAGGCACTCAGACCATCTAGTTCCTGCTCGTGCTCTTAAGCAAATACTAAGCCAAAAATCTCACAATGCAGGGCACAGAGCTCTGGGGGGGGGATTTCAGTGAAAGGGATCAATAGTACCAAACTTATTTGCAGCAAAGGCAGGTTTAGATCCCAGACGTATATATATATATAGTATATATACATGATACACACACACACACACACACACACACATATATAGTCAGGACTGTTTTCAAAGGGCTTTATACTTGACTGGGGGGACATGGAAAGCATTTGTAAATATAATAGAAAAATAGCTGAGAAGTTGTTCTTTCCATGAGAAAAGAAAATATAAACACCATGATCCCTCAGAATCCTTTTCACCCAAGAGCTGCTCAGGAAATGCTGCATTGCACTGGAAGGGTCCCGACCTGCTGAACAGAGCCTACATTTTAACAAGCTCCACCTCATGATCCAAATCCTTGCCGAGGGAAGGATTTTCACCAAGCTTGAAATGCTTCCCCTCAGCCCTTCTGTAAACCACAAGGCTAAATGGCTCTCTCGAATACCATGTACCATTAAGTCTTTGAAAATTTAACCAGTATTAGTATAGTAAGCAAAGGACTCAGTAGGATTTTTCTCCAACCCACAGGAGCAAGGTATCTGCAGATTCAACACGAAAGCTAGGGGTAGAGCCCAGAGAAACACTAGAAGCAGGCAGGTGTCTGGTGTGGGCAGGCCAGCAGAGAATGCTAACTAGAAAAGTACATCTAAGGTCTGGGAGTTCCTTCTGTCGCAGAAACCCAGTCCAGAACTCATCAGTACCCATTACACTCTACCACTCCCAGTCTCTCCAGGCTAATCTCCACAGCCAAAGCAGCACTGGCAAGGGCCTGCCATGCACTTCACACCACCAGCAGGAGGGCAGAGGCCTCTGTGGGTTACAGGATACCCTCCAGAAGATCCTCCTGGGTGCTGAGACAGTAGGATTGCTTCTCTCTTCATCTAGGCACTCCTCTGGATTAGTTGTTAACCACAATTGCTTGGTTGGGCTCTCTGTTCAGAAGCTCAGCCAAAGGATTAGGAACTAGATCCAGGACAGGAAGACAACATGTTCAGGTAAATTAGCTCAGGGCTTACAGGGAGAAGAGCCACCCTTTGGAATGTTCAGGAAGGAAAGAACAACTTCACAGCTACTCAGTTCCTCTTATCTGATCGCATCAGATCAGTTGGTATGTGTGCTCAGAGACAAAATATCTGTGAGCAAGTAGGAGACAAAATGAAGGCCCTTGTCCCCTCCAATGCTGTTACTAAAATGGACCTAAATGACACTGTCTCTGATGTCCAAGCTCGAATGATAAACGTTCCTCCTCGTGACTAAAAATGTATCCTCTGACAGATGAAGAGCCCATACCTGCAGTGCCATCAGCCCTCGGAGGCACCCAAGGAGAACTGGGGGCTTGGTGGTTTGTGTTTCCTCTCTTTTCTCTTCCTTGGAGAGGAACAAGCATCCCCTCATTGTTCACACAAGGCAGAGAAGCAGGATGTGCCCTGAGCAGAATTTTTTCAGGTGCTCCTCTTTCTAAGCAGTACAGAAGAAAACAGATGATACCACAAGTTTAATGCTAATTGATTTATTACCTGTCTAAGCAAATCCCTGCCTGCTCTATAGCAGACTCGGGACTTAAAGCAAATGATTTACAAGATAATGTTTGACTCTGGAAAAGGGTAATCAGATCCAGATTCGATGGATGATGGGATAATTGAGAATAAATGAAAGAGGGTGAATTGCCATGTGCTAATGAGTTTACAGGCCCTAATGGGGAAGACATCAGTTTTAACACCCAGGTTATGAGCTAGGAGCAAGACTTTTTCTTTTGCCGCCCTGCCTTCAACTGCCTACGATACAGTACTGAAACAAACCAAGATTAATGGTACCTCACTCATTTACTTAACCACTCTTTATACCTCCAACAGTGCTGCACTTTAAGCAGATAGGGCTGTGGGGTTCTGTATTAAACACACGGGACCCTGATGCTGACGATTCAAAACCAACTTTTGTCCAAACACCTCCTGCCTGCTGGCAGGTGCCGCTTACCCCCACAGGGCCCGATATAAAGGTTCTGGGCACAAACCACTTGAGTAACAGCTCTTCTGCCTCCCGGGTCCCAGGGGTCTGGGAGCTTGATGAGCTGACGGAGTTATCTTCAAGCCTTTTGGCCTCACAGAGAATATTCTGAAGCATTTATGCAACCCGGGTGCACTCACATTTGGAAATGGTTGCCTGAGCGACAATCATACCTTGTCTCATGATTCATTTTTATATCTCACTCACCCGCCACCCACATCACCAGCAAGGGCCGGTGACACTTTATTGGTATTTTTGATTACTGCTGTAGCCATCTAAATTTTTCACAGGATGGGGGCCTCTGGTCCAAATGTAGCCATGCACCAGATGGCGGGTCCAGGCTACAAACACATAAAGCAGCAGTGGGAGCAGGGTGATGAGGAGGAAATGAAGCGCAGAGGCACTTCCTGGGAGTCGGAGAACCTATTCCCTTGTAATGTTTCCGCCAAATAAAGTTGAATATGATGAAGCGAGCAGCTCCAGCACGCCTGCGCCCCACAAAAAGGCAGCTCAAACGCCGCGTTTAGACATGTCTGAATGATGGCTTGATTTCCTCACACAGTCTACATCCAAAAGGCCATTTCTACCCGGATGGAGACGATTGCTTTTTCTAGCGTTTCCTATTTCCATGTTTGCTTGGGAAATCTGAGTCCTCAGATTCGAGTCTGCTGGTATAATCCCAGCCAAACGGACTCTCGTTCGCCGGAGTTCATTCTGTGTTACAGGGACACCGTAAAACCCAGCTGAATCGCCATTATTTTTCTGCTGCTTTGTGGAGTGTGGTCCCAGGGCCTGATATGTGGCTGACAGCTGGCTATTTCTAACAGTGGTAGCGATATTATGTACCTGCTTGGTTTTGGTTTCTCACAATAATGGAACTTTCCCGGTTCATGTTAGGGAGAAACCAGTTAAAGCAGGTTAAGCTTGGCATCCTTGTTTTATACTTCCCAAAGACAGACAAGCTTTCAAGTAGTAACTATTGGCTGAGGATTTGGTTCAGTTGGTAGAGTGTTTGTCTAGTGTACACAAGGCCCTGTGTTCAGTTCTCATCACTATATAAACCGCATAAACCCAAAGGCCAGCCTGGGTTACATGAAACCTTATAACCCCAACACCTCTCATGAAGAAGAGGACATGTCTGAGAACCTCAAGTTCACCTTCTTCCACTCCATCCCCCTGCCTCACACCATACAGTCCTTTATCATGCAATTTTATTTATTAAAACTTGACATAGAAAAACCTGTTCTTAGGGATGTGAAGCCAGCCCTATTTGATTGCATTTTCATAGTTTCTGAGTTATGTTGCTGGTAAGACGTGTTCTATTCAGGTGAAATGTAAAGCTAAGCAAAACAGGAGCCCCTGTGACTGGGTTCAACTGGGTTCAACAGGAGTCCCCTTTTGTTCAACCATTTTGACTGAAACAACACTATATTTTCCTTTATCTAAGGATCCATTTTTCCCTGTGATAAAGAAGCAGGCACTTGATTTCTCAGGCAGATAAACTGTGCCGTAGGAGAGGCTATGGAGTTGCTGAAGGTCATATAAGGAGCTGGAAGCTGGGCACCAGCCGTGGGATCTGTGACTCCCACATCCCCTTAGAGGATTCTAGACAATACTGACACCCTCCGTGAACTGGATCCAAAAACTGTAAAAGATAAGTTGTTTCCTTAGATTGTTCAAAGAGGGGGAAAATGAATAGCTTTCCCACAGGGTGCAAACAAATGGTGAATAGGCCCGCTCCTCACCCTATGGAACTTCGTGTGAGAATTTGAATTCATAGAAGTCAGCCTGGCCTGCTGCCTAACTTACAGAACCTTCAGAGCAGACCTATCTTTTTGTCTGAGCACACATCAAGTCGTGGGGAGCCCTGGAATGCCGTCACCATCACAGAGTTCAGTGCCATCAACTCACAAAACAACGTGAAAGCTTAGCTGGCAGGTTCGGTGTTCTCAAGTAGTTTATAACAGAGGCAATTAGATAAATTATGAGACAATCTATTTACATGAAGGTTCCAATTATTCTAGAAAGGTACTACAAGAACATGTTATCCAAAACACATCCATCGCTTCACGAGACAAGTGATGGTTTCTGCCGTCTCAAGGAGTCAGAGAACTGGACCACTCGACACCGGCCTGACAAGGCTAGACACCAGGCCACTGCATGGATCTAGGTCCTGCCTGCAGCTGGGCAAGGACATGGAAGGGACTGTGGCAACAGAAAAAAAATGTGGCCCTACCGGGTTGATAACCTTCAGGAAAGTGTGAGATACGTGGGGGTCCTGTTGTGGGGCCAGGTGTCAGCTGGCCAGGGCTTTGCTGGAAAACAATCTTTATCCTTTACCCGATGCCTTCCTGTTCCTTCTCGGCTGCAAACCCGCAATCTTGAGAGCAAGATCCTGCAAAAGGCTGCTTTTCTACAACACCCAGGGATTTTGACCACAAGCTTGCCTCCTGAGAACCTGCCATGTTGATTCCAGATGCTCCAGAACTGCTTGATTCTGCTGGAGTGGAAACTTGAATGTGTCTCCATCTGAACCTCCTTCTTTTCCCATTTTAACGACCACAGGAAGTTGATAAGGACCATAAGAAGAGCATGATGAGGGGTGCTTGCCCATACACACTCATACGTGATACCCTGGTGTGCATGTGGAGGTTACAGGGCAATCTTCAGCTATTCTTCCTTGCATTTTGTTTTTGTTTTTCTTAAACTTTGTTTGAAAAGAGTCTCTTTGCTACTGAGGAAGAGCCAGGTTAGCTGGCCCAAGAGCTTCTGGAGATTGTCTCCATCTCCTATCTCCCAGTAAGGGCACACAAGTATTATAGATTCTTGGGGATCTGGGGATCGAACTCGGGTTGTCATGGTTGTATAACACATGCTGTTAGTTGCTGAGACATCTCCCCAGCCCTAAAGAGAGCGACTTCCGAATGATAACAACCGACTTCACAGTATTTAATAGATCTCTGAAAATACATATAGAGCGAACTGGTCTACCTTTGGAAGAGATAGGATTACTGGAAGTGAGGGCACATAAGCCAATGGCAGCTGCCTGTGGATACAAACGTTACCATTCCAAAAATTTATTGCTGATGAGGTACTTCTTTAACTCTTAAGGAAGAAAGAATTTAAGCTCTTCTGTGAAAAAGCAGAAGAGACACCTAATTCCAAATGCTGTCCAGAATAATAGAAGCAATGGTGGCTAAGTAAGTTGGTGCATGCCAGGCCTTTGACCCCATCTCAGTTACTCCTCACTCTACCATCTGGTCTGTTTTTCCTCTCCAAATTTCATACCAAAGCACACGAGTGGGTTGTCAATCTTCAGGCCATGATGGTAAAAGTAGGTCTCAGACACCTCCGAGTGGATTTGCCATGGATCTGAAGACTCAATGAGAGACATATTTTACCCAGAGTTAAATCCCCCAGCCAGTGGAAGTGGCCAGTGGCACCAGGGAGAGCCTATCCCTTCAATCAACAGGTAATAGCTAACATGCAGCTTTCAAGCACTATGCAGAAATCATTTAGTTTCTATGCCAAAACACTAAGCTGTTGATGAGCACGTTGCCCCCTGCTGACTGATGGGCTTCCCATCAGCAGCCAGATGTTTCTGTTTAGAGCCACCTCCCTCTCTAGCTCTGCCAACATGCAGGGGAGGGAAAACAAGGCCCAGAGTTTTAGACTAGGGGTTTCTGGTCCTTCTGTCTTCAGGGTCTGTGACATTGCCTGGCACATGAGAAATGCTCTAGGTCTGTGTCTTCAGTTCACAGAACAGCACCTGACTTAGCTCACTTCCCTATTGAGTTTGATAAAGAAAATAAAACAAACAAGAAAATTAGACCTCAGACCTCATTATGTAGCTCAGTCGTACACCCTGGGTTCAATTCCCAGCACAGAATAAAAGAAGCATGGTAGTGCCAACCTATGACTCCAGTATTCAAAATGTAGAAGCAGAAAGATCAGGAGTTCAAGACGTTCTTGGCTGTGTAGTGAGCTTGACGCCAATCTGAACTACATCAGACCCCACTCAAAGAAAAATAATAAGAGGAAAACATTTATACCATATTGATTTTAATTATGCATTCTACATAAGAAAACCATCTTTGGAAACAGTCATGAACAGGAGTTTAAAGGCTTGGGGTTTTTTTTTCTATTAAAAAAGCATCTCCAATAAATAATATTGCTGCCATAGTAGATTCTATGAAAGGAAAAATCCTCTATTTACAGAGCCATATGCCAGATACAAATGTAATTCTATATTCTAGACTTTAACAGAGAATTATTTTGAAAATGTCTTTCTGCAGAAACTAGATTTAAAATTTCATATATATATATTGGGATGTCTCAATGTGTAAAAAAGTACCTGTCACTTAACCTGAAGATACAAGTTTTACCCAATAGGCCCACACGACAGAAGGAAGAAACGTCTCTCGCACATTGTCACTTCACCCAATGTGCAAGCTGTGGCACATGCACAGCCACCCACATAAAATACATTAAATGTTTAAAAAAGTAATTAGATAGATGTATGTATACATATATATATGGTGTGTGTGTGTGTGTGTGTGTGTGTGCACGCCATGACACCAGAAAGGGTATCACATAGAAGAGAAAAAGATCTTAAGACAAGGGAGGAGCAAAAGGGTGGTATAATGCCTGTGCAGAGAAGGCAGAAGTGAGACTTGTTCAACAGGGAAGAAAACCAGAGAGGCCATGAGCAAAGAGGGAAACCAAATAAGAAGAAAGTACAGGGTCCTGTGTATAGAGGTGTAATGATAACACTTATTAGTTTTTGTTCTAACTTAAAGATCAATTTAAAAAAGAAAAGAGTCTCACAAACAAAATTCTACAGTGTCCAAATCACCTATTTATGAAACCTAAGTGGAAAAAAACCAGACTTTTGGGGGGGAGAATGTGGGATGGGGGTTGGTGGAGGGGGTATCCCAGAAGAGGGATATTTGAGATGTAAATGAATGGAATGATTAATAAATTTTTAAAAAATTCAAAAACAGACTTTTCACAACACTTCTATGTAAGATGTCACATATAATTCATAAATCAGAAGCTGGGGTCTAGGGTGCTGACTTCCAAGGCCCGGTTCAGTAGAACAGAGTTTTCCTGTTGATGGACTAAATTCCCTTCATAGTTTGAATGAGTGAGCGCTGCACGTGGACAACTGCACAGCACAAGGTATCTCTTGAAGAGTGTAGGTGCACATGACTACGTCTGTGAGCACACGAAATACACACACGGTAGTGCACCCATTTGCCCAGGCATTACAAAGAAGCACCCAGTGGGAATGGACGGATTAAGCAAAGACTCCTACGGAGGACCATTTATCTTGCACAGATATTAGCTTGATGCTCAACTGAAAAGCTAGGAACTCCTTCCATGCCCTAGGCGTGCTTAGCTTATGTGCGGGGAGCTTGTTTCAGAGATTAATATGTTATGGTTAAAATGGTTTTTTTGTTGAGAAAATGTATAGCAAAAGGAGCTTGGCATCTGGCTCTGCTAAAAGTGTTAAATGAAATTTCAACAGGAGAGTGTCGTCCCCGGTTAGATGCTAAAATAAACAAATGAGCTAGCATGTGGACTTCCGTCAATATTTTAAAAAAAAAAAAAATAAGTAAACATGTTTCAAATTCTAAGATTGTCCCAAATATAATTTAACTTTTTACTAAAACAACTAAGACGTATTGGAAATTCTCTGTAACTTGCTCTGTTTAGATATGTCCACAATTCAAATTGCGCATTTTAGTTTGCTGTGTCCACAGTGGTCACTGGAGGTGGTGTGTGAAAGGGTGTGATATTATGGTTCTACTTCCCCTTGCTTGACAACTTGAGTCTTCACATTTTTATCTATATGACGTAGAAAATTATTAGGAGAATTTAAAATATGCAGTGTGAAATGCTGACTTCATTTGCCTTTTACTCTGCAACTGACATATCCTTTGACCAGGGGAGGCCCCTGCTGAACCTTGGAGGTTTCCATGAAGCTCACTCATAGACTCTGAGAAGGTGAGGACAGGAGAGAGGTCTCTGTCACCCTTGCCACCCTGCCTGCTAGAACGGCCTTGAGAGCAGAGCACACGGATTTTGAGGCAGCTATCAAATGAGGGTACATGAACCTGTTCCCCCCCACACACCTACATTCTCGTCCAATGTTTATTTAGAGTTTTGTTGACATTTCCAAGACAGATTATTAACGTACAGGGAATTTTTGTCTTGAAATATTCCAAAAACCCTTCTATTAAAGTTTAGTATGTGAAAAATATTTACATTTTGCCCATACCGCTAAATGTAAAGCAACCTCTTAGTCTTTGTAAGAGTGAGAATTTGTTTCCAGTGGGATGTGAGTAAAAAATAATTTTTTATGACATTCTTATGAATTTATTTTGTGTGTGGGTTAAGAGGGGAGCGTCCATGTACCATGGTGCAAGCATGGAGATCTGAGGAGAGCTTTCAAAAATCGTTTTCTCTTTTTCCATCTTACGGGTCCTGGGATCGACTCAGCTTCATCAGTGTTGGCAGCAGGCACCTTCACCTTCTGAACTGTCTCAACAGTCCAAAGCAGAAGCAATAATTAAGCCACTATCTATAATCCTTCTTTATAGTACTTCCTGCTTGCCCAAAAAGGTTTCTCTCTCTCCTTTCTCCTCTCCTCTCTTCTCCCTCCCATCCCTCGCTTATTCTGTCTCTCCCCTCCCTCTTCGCTCTCCTTTTCTGCATTGTATGCACATATGTGCACGTCGGGGGTGCACTCATGTTTGAGTGTATGTATGGAGGACGGAAGTTGACTTCAGTATTTTACTCTATTTCTCTCCAACTTCTTTTTCAGATACAATCTCTGAACTGAGCCTGGACTGAGAGTGCTCTTAGGATCTGTGCCGCCCTCCCCTGGGCACCAGCCTTGAGGTTCCGGGGCCATGTGAGCATGCCCAGCTTTCACTTGGGTTCTGAGGAGCCAATCGCAGCTCTTCATGCTGTGCTACAGGAACTTTTCCTACCGAGTCGTCTCTCCACCCAGTATCCTCTTCTTTTCCCCACTAGCCCAGGCTGTCCTCAAACTGTGTAGCTGTGGATGACCTTGAACTGAGCCTAGAGAGTACTGGGGTTGTAGGTTTGTGGGACTGTTTGCAGTTTCATAAGGGGGCTGGAATCAAACCAGTGCTCCATGCATACTAAGCAGGCAGGCCACTGACTGAGTCACACCCTGCTCCCTCCAGGATTCCTAGAGGTGCAAGCATGTGGTCTCCTCATCCAAAAGTACCCTGGGGTCCCATGACCTGCCTACTTGGATATGTCCCTGTTTCTTCTGTTTTCTCTCGCCCTTACTGACTGTCTGTCTACACATTAGAACAGCATCGCACAGAGAGCAATGGATGTAAGTCTCCAAATAACAGAGATGCTGTTGCCTTAGTCACCTACATCCCTGGGCTTCGTGAGCACATAGATTCTGTTAATGGATTTTTTTTTCAGTGTACCAACTTATTCCATGTAGTAACACTACCTGCTCCTAGATTTTCCATCTCGGCTACATGGTTAAAATCACCCATCTTTGTCTAGATTGAAAGTGAAATAGTCACATTTTCTTTCTTGTGATGAGAAACGAAATCAAGCACATTTTAGAAGTGATTCCGATCTCTTCTGTCTGTCCTGTAGTCACTACATCAGGCCTGCAGGACCAACAGCCACTGGCTTCGCTATTTAAAATGGTGAAACTGTACAAACTCAAGGTAGACATGAAGAATTCCTTCCAGGTGACTCTTATGAAGAAGTGTGAATACAGTTAAAACCACTCTCTTGTGTATTTCAAAACAGCTAGAAGCAAGGCTGTAGGGTGGGCACAGTCCATACAAAGTGAATGTAAGCTTGAACTGGTAGAAAAGCTAAATTATCCCAGCTGAATTATTACACAATATGTACATGTTAAACATTATGTCTTATAAATATGATAAAAATTGTCTTTAAAATTATCATAATAAATACCAATATTAGGATGCAAAGAAAAGAAATAAAACATTGCTAATGAATCTGCCAATATTTCTCTCCACTTATGTATGGTTACTCTGCTTTAGTTATCACTGATGTTTAAAATTCTTACCATCTCTTCCCCAAAAGCCTTATTTAAGGTAAATAGTCTAAAATCTGGACCCAGACTGGCTGGGTTTTAATCCCATCTGTGCCATTAAAATGCTGTGTGTCCTCCAGTGGTTAGGTAACCTCACTGTGCCTCACTGTTTCATTTGTAAAACTGGGGCAATAATATCTGTTTCCTAGTTTTGTTATGAAGATTAAATAGGGTCATTATGTACAAAGTGCTCAAAATACTACCTCCCATATAATAAGCTTGCTATAAGTACTTTTAATATGAATTAAATGAAATGAAAGCCTTAAAGGCATTCATTGATTAGGTTCTATTTGGCCAATGCCAGATAAATGGTGACCACTTTGCTTGCCTTAAATTATCATCAAAATGTGATCTCTCGCATTTTACACTGATTTTTTTTCTCTGTGTGTTGACATCCATTTTAACATAATGACATCATTTCATCTCGCGTTGGCCCCAGCTGTTAACAGTGCTATTGAGCACTTGGTTCGGGTTCATTTATCTTTCACGTTTTAATATGGCCGGCTCAAAGTAGGGAAATCCTCCTGATGTGCTAACCAATCTTAGTTTTAGAAAATTCAGCCTTTGAGACAAGTGATTACTTCTAAGAATACTCATAAAAATTACAAGCTCAATTACAGCTCACACGGTGTTTAACATGGTTTCCTTTTTTGCTCATTCACAGACTGCATCTTACTCTGGATTTCAGCTCATGGAATTTGGAATCTAAGCTCTGCACTTTCTCAGATCCTCATTTGAGTAACAATCCCTACCCTGAGATGAAAAACTCAGTTATGGGACTAGTAACACATACCTATATAAACATGTAGGTCTACTCTGATTTTTTTTGAGCCTGTCATATGTTTTATGCAGCCCAAGCTCCCATGGAGCTCCCTACTCAGTCAAGGGTGACTTTGAACCTCTCATCTTCCTGCTTCTCCTTTTCCAATGCTGAGATACATACATACATACATACATACATACATACATACATACATACATACGCCGTGCTGCCCTGTTTGTGTGATTCCGGGACTCAATGCACACCGTCCTGTGCGCTAACGCAACTACGCCCGCCAGCTAGTTACATCCCCAGCGTTACTTTGATTTTGAAGCTATGTTTTGTCACTACCTAAAAACTTGTAATATAACACATTCAGGCTGGAGGTATAGAAATTGGACTGGAATAGCCGCCCATCACGATTGCTGGATTGGAAATCCTGCCCATGACAGGCAAGTTCCCAATCTAAACACCTGGTACCCTGAATCCTTCCCACTGAATCCTGCCGGCGCAGACACTGACGCATAAAAGCAGGTCCTTCTCAAAGAAGCCTGGGTGCACACCTCTGACCCTTAGCTGGGGTGCTCAAACGTCCATCTGCAATGAGGACTCCCAGTGAAGGCTCAGTGCTGTGCTTGGCTGCATTTCTATCTGAGTGCCAACAGGAAGATAAATGAAAGACTGGCTCACTAGAGTACTGGTGGTTTGGGGGCTATTGATTTTTGGTCCATTCTCTTTAAAAGTGAGATCTAAAAAGTTGACAGAGGGTCATTAATTTCATCATATGCTTGTCGGCTCATCCATAACCAATCCAGGCTCTGAGTGCGCTTGTCACTCTGGGTTTGCACTTTATTTGTTTAGGGTTTTCTATGGTGATTCCATTCTTGACTTTCCCCCCCTCTCCCCTTTGACTTCAGCCTCTTTAAATAAAGAAGGATGCTGGTTTGTGACTTTGCCCCGAAATGGATTTGGGAATGGGGAAATTACAGATATAAACATATAAAAGCAGACCGGAATGGCAGAAAAACAATATCCCCAAGCAGGCTCTGCCAGTTGCCTTCATTTCTTGCTTAGAGAAAGAAAAAAAAAAAAAAAAAAAAAAAAGCTCTTTATAACATTCATCAATCCTAATTATTCAATTAGCTCTCAATCGAATAAACACTTTAGCCAAGGTGAGCTAGTGGTCTTGTGTGAAGGAAATATTACAACCCAAGTTCCAACACTCGTTTAAGAAAAGCTTGTGCATTCTTCAACATTCTGCTGAGCATAAAACCGGTTGACACTGATGGGCAGTAATGGAGTTTCCTTGGCTATAAGTTCCTGTCTGGTCTTCAAGAGGACATCAAGAAAACCTCTCAACACTATGGTTTTATTGTCGCTATGATGGGGGTCTATTGTTTGTTTGGCTTTGTTTTTCTAACAGGGAAAGGAGAGTTTGGCAGCCTCCATAATTATTATTGAAATAACCATCAAATAAAATCTTTAAGGCTGGTTGAATATTCAATGAGCTGTGTAGCTCTGGAGCTCGGGAACAATGGTGCGGGTTGGAAATGGAAGGCTTAGGACAGAGCAGGGAATTTTAGATAACTGACCAACAGCTTCCCCAGACAGCTTTGTCCTGCCTGACTCAGACCGTCCATTCTAGGCTACCTACTCCAAAACCTGGAGTGGAGGCAGGAACGAGGAAAGCAAAAGAAAATGTGATTAAGTTCACAGGCCAAGGCAAGGAAATCCAGTATTAATAATATCACAACCTGCCAGTAAATCTTGATTTTATAGGTGAAGCACTACATTTCTATCTGAAACTGTGTTTTTATACACCCTTGAGTACCCAACTCGTTAAACTACGGAGAGGGCTCTACATGGCTTAGAAGTTAATCCTTCAAATGGCTAACAATCGAATGCCTCAGCTGTTTGTAGTTTCCTACTGCTGGCTAATTTCATTTTTGTTTCATATGTTCACTGGTAAGTTTTCATTGTTCGCTGACACAGAGGTTGTAAGTCTAGTTAATTTGGTTAAAATGAGGCTGAGAATGTTCAGTTTCCTGCCGGCTACAAGACTCCAGGGAACTTAGAGTCGTACTCCCCACACCCCAAAGAAACTCATTGGGGAAAATGAGGTGACCCAGCACAGGGTCAGTTTTCACCCTGGAGCAGAGAGGTAAACAAACACCCTGAAGTGTGTTCCAGCTTATGAGGAAGGCATTTGGAGCACTATCATAGCACACGTGCCATGCTTTTGCTGGTCAATCCATCTCTCTTCTTTTTATTTCATTTTATTTTCTCTCAAAGTTACTGAAGTCCTGTTGAAGGTCAACAGCCTCCGGGTATGTCCTTGGATATGTCGGGTGATGAGGATGATTAGTTAGGAAGTTTATGATGGTGGTGATGATAGCAACAGTATCAGTTGTGGTCGTGGTGGTGATGACAATGGTGGTGCAGGTGCTGGCGGTGGCGGTGATGACAGTGGAGGTGCAGGTGGTGATGAGGAAGAGTATGGTGGGTGACAATGACAGCATTGTCAGTTGTGGTGGTGGTGATGACGACCACAATGGTGGTCCAGGTGGTGATGAGGATGATGGGTGTGATGCTGACTGGGGTGATGACTACAGTGACGATGACACTTATTTTGTACTAGCTACCCCTCAGACCTCAAAAGACAGAGGAACACATGCCCTTGGAATTTGTCATCTTCCTCTACTTCCCCTGTACCTGCTCCTAGTCCTCCTTCTAGAAGATCTAAGGCACAAATTTCCTTTGCATCCATTCTTTCCTTCTTCACCAGGGACCTCTCGCCTGCTCCATCTTCTCAGCATGGGTATCACTAGCCTGTATCATCTTTGCTAACACTTCATGCCAGGGATGACACACTGGTCCCATGTTCTCTCTCTGCATACATGCATACTTAATTCTTCATAGCATTAATCAGGATAGTCATTAAATAATACTGTAAGGATATCTCTTCTCTATCAGCGTGCAATCTCGGATAGTCTAGGGCCACCTTCCCCTGCTATAGGATCTAGTTGTGGTTTGAACTCAAAATTTTCTTGAATGACTGAATCCATTCCAGAAACAGCTTTCTCAAAAGGAGAAATGGAATGAAAAGTATGTTCTTAGGATTCAATGATATATCCAGTGTTCAAAAAGCACATTGGATGTGAGCAAATGCCACAGGCCATGAAAGATCATATTAGCAGTCATTACTACATCCATTTCTGACACATTCAGTGGTCCCTTTGGAGGGACCTGTCAGATGAGGATGGTTCCGATTCTCAACACACAACGATGGACACCTCCAGCTTCAGCTCCTGGCCTTTCTTCTTTCACCTTGCCTCCTAAGCAGATGGCCAACAAAGGCTCTGAATTCAGACCTCCTTTACGCTGTGTGAACTCAGGAAACATTTGTAGGACAAAATAAAGCTGCGTTCAGATGATTACCATTCTTGCAGTGGCAGTGGACCCAAGGATAGGCCATTAGATTCCAGCTGGACTCTGCAGTGGAAGGAACCGCCCAGGTACTTCTGGGTCCCAGAAAAACCATGGAGTTCAGTTGAGAACCTTGGGAGGAGACAGTGAGCCCTAGATACCAAGAAAGGTCCCCAAGAAAAGATGGCATTGTGCTCCCAGAAAAATAAATGAAAGCACTGAGCTCTAAGCAGTACAGCACTCAGCCAGGAGTGGGATAGGAGAGAAGCTCTACCTAGACACATTGGTATCCAAGCATTGCATGGTGTCCCCACTCTACAACATGGTCTCTTCATGTAATTGGAATTGTCCGAACCTCAGCGAATCAGCGATGAATAACTCAAAATCAAAACCTGTCCCATACACCTATGAAGCACTAGTTAACATGTAGATGCTCGGCTGAAGTTGTTACGAACAACAATCTTTCTCAAACTCAGTCACATGACAGACTGACACTATGGAGTCTGGGGCTTGACATGCCTTCTCCCAATACCCAGAAGTCCCCTCTGCTTCCCTCCCCAGTAACACTCCCCGGCATTTAGAAATTGTGTCGAGAGACACAAACATTTTCTCTCAAAGCTCATTAATTTTAGAGTTTGGAAAATATGAAGTAGACAAAGTGGGTGATTTTTCACACTTAGAAGAATTCACACATTTGGTTTTGACTTTCTTACGCAGCTGGGAAGAGATTAATATAACTTACTTTCTCTATTAACTGCCTTCATGCAGTGCCATGCAGATGGTACTCGATCAAGATGAATAAATAAAACAGAAAGTATCCACAGCACTCAGCCCACAGGAAATGTGTGGCTATCACATGAAATTCCCAGTGGTGACTGAAGAGGAGGCCCAGAAGTTAAGAGCAGGTACCGCTCTTCCAGAGGACTGGGGTTCAATTCCCAGCAGCCACGTAAGACAGCTCACACCTGCCTGTGACTCCAGCTCCAGAGGAATCTGACACTTCTGGCCTCTGCAGCCATCTACACTCTACAAACATCAACACACACACACACACACACACACACACACACCTTAAAATAATAAAAAAGAACTTTGAAACAGAAATTCCTCAGTGGGTAGCCTTCCCACAAAAGTGCTATGATATGAAATTACCAGTAAAAGAAATTGTAAATCAGTTGCTGAATTGTCCCCATTCCCAAAATGCACTCTGATGTTCAAAGGAGAAGGTTTCTCCAAACTAAATATGTTAACGATGGAAGAGCCGATTACACCAGTGATCAAATCACTCCATGTGTGGGATTTGGGAGTTGGAATTATGCTAGTCTTTTGAGAAGCAAAGACCCCCTCTTCAAGTTAGAAAATGTACTTTTGGAAAAGAGCAAATCACACACCGTTCATTACAACTTCCTCTACTTGCAGCTATAAAAAGAAAGAAAGAAAGAAAGAAAGACTTTGAGAACAAATAATGAAAGTTCTAAAATACGACAACCCCACACTGAAGTATGAAATCTAGGAAGCCCTTATTTTAACATTTGCAGCGAGTACAAAGATTTGAATTTAGATTTATGGGAGAGAGGAAACCCAGGGCTTTCTGGTGACAGTGAAACCACAGTCTGATCACCAGAGGGCCTCGGGACCAACTACAGATTTATTCCTGTAATATCCCAGTCCTTCCTGCTGAGGCTCAGTACTGGCAGAGTAACAACTCACACCCACCAAGTCTACCACAAAGGGAGGTATGAGGGCCCTGCAGATAACACAGAGGGGAAAAGAAGATGGTAGAGGCCTCAGCATCATGTAGCCTCGCACACCACACCAGCAAGTTCTATTCCTGGCAACATAGAGAAACTACTGAGAAGGGGTGAGGTTGTGTGGTGTCAGATGTAAAAAGCCAGGAATCGGAGAGGAGGAGCATTCCATTACAAACACGAAGGCCCTACTGCCGAGGCGTAGCTAATAAGGCTCTATCTGCTGCAGAGAAACTAAAGGAGGCTGGTCAACACATCTAGGTGTCCAATAGGAAATTTACTCTGTGAAAAATGCCCATTTTAAAGATCCACGCATATGACTGGAGAGATGGCTCAGTGGTTAAGAGTACATACTGCTCTTGGAGAGGCTCTTAAGTTTTGTTCCCCGAAACCCACTAGGCAGCTTACAACTTCCTGTAATTCTAGCTTCAGGGAATCTGATGGCCTATTCTGGATGCTCGGGCCACCTGCACTCATGTGCACACACACCTATCCACACGCTGATGCACAATTTAAAATAAAAATAAATCTTAGAACAACCAAGGAAAGATCTACAGAGGAAATCCAGATAACTAGAAGTGGGACCAAAACTTTTTTTGTAATTACCCAAAGGCAGATCAATGTTTGCTTGCTTGCCTCTTCATCTCTATCTTTACTCCCTCTGGCTTCTCTGCATTCACTTGAGAAACAGAGCGAGAGGACTGTGTTCAATGGCAGAGCCCTGCTCTGTGCAGCCTGTACTAGCCACTGGCGAACACTGAGAAATCAAAGTCAAACTTCTCAAAAATCAGAAACTCAAGGTCCAGGAGCTAACAGTGAGCCAAGTGCTGTCCCTGAGGCTCAGTGGCTCCCCTTAGGTTTTTAGACTCCTTTAGTGGCAGTGCAGTACAGTATGAGAGTCTTAAAGGCCAACCATCGGCCTGGTGATGTGGCTCTTCTCCCTGCTTTAGATTTTCCTTTCGGCTCTTCATCAAAGGTCTGACGTCACATCTTGATTGTCCTTGCAGACAAAGCATTCAGTGCCCTTGCATCTCTCTCTTCTGCTTCTTCTGTCTTCAATTCCCATTTTCCCACTATCCAATCCACTCTATTTAATAGGACTGTTTGATCACCCCATTCCTTCCTGCAACCTTAAGATCTATACATTTTTTAAGACAGGACCTCGTGTAGCCCAAGCTGCCCTCAAAGTCACTATGTCACTGAGGACTACCTCGAACTCTCGTCTCCACCCTCGACC
>JADRCH010000012.1:5903315-5948592 GCA_019843965.1 Rhynchomys soricoides
TGACAGAAGTAGGACCAGGTGAAGTAGGTATTTGCCAGATACAGAGGGGAATGTATAAGAGTCTGTCTATGAGAGTCAGGGATGCGAGGAGAAGGGAGGGGATGGGGGAATACAGGACAGGTATTTCAAACTGATGGCATAAACAAATTTCAGGAAGTTTGGGGGCCGAAGGAATGAATGTTGTCACCTATGGCCAGAACACGGAGCACAGACCAGAGGAACAGTAATAAGCAGAGGAAGGCAGAGCCCACTCACACAAGACCAGAGATCTTCCTAAAGCCGTGGTCCACACACATGACTAGAAAAAAGTCCTAGAAGTACAACCAAGCAGCTAGAGTGGTTTGAACAATGCCTTCAGATTTTCTCTTGCCTCACAAGAAGGTTCTGACTGATTCTACCCATGTTTTGTTTTGTTTTGTTTTGTTTTCTGAGAGGGCAAGTGCCTCACCTTCCTATTTTAACTGTAAAAGGCATCTCCATCTTGATTAACATTATGATTAACTCCATCTTGATTTCTACCCCAAACGGTTCATCTCCACCTGCCAATGGGTCTTGATTCCTTCAGTCTAAATTCCCAAGGGATACCGCCATGCCCAGAGGAGCAAGGAAGAACCCTTATTGCAGGTGCTAACAAGCTGCCTGGTGTGGTCCAGCCTGGCTCTGCCTTCGCCTCCTCTTCCTGCCTGCTCTCGGGACGACCTCACTTCCAGTTCACTGTGCTGCTATTGCCAGCCATTCCCTTCCACATCTCCTCTGTTCAGTCATGTGCACACACCACTGTTCTCCCGCCAGCCCCAGCCCAAGGCCATGTTGCCTGGTGACAGCAGAGCCTACTCGCCAGAAGTAGTTCCTCAAAAAGGAGATAAATGAGATGCTACTACTTCTAGGACATATACAGGAAATCTCCTGGGAAGCTTCTCTTGAAGATTAAGATAGGAAAGGGTAGGGGTGTGTGTGTGTGTGTGTGTGTGTGTGTGTGTGTGTATGTATTTATTTACTGCCTTTGTCTGCAGGATGTTGATAGCAAATACATGAAAAGACTCACCTTTCTGGATTTATTATGGGGGTGATTAAATGGTGCTTTTTTGTTAATGTTTTCATCTGATTTTTTTCTTTTATTTTTTCTACTTTCATTAATGGCACGTGACATATTTTCAAAAGACCCTCTGTACTTCACATGTTAATAAGGAATGGGGGCTACATTTCTTAATAACCAAATAATTAAACTTTATGAAAATAAATGTTCTAAGCCCACAAAGAGCAGGGCATTCCCTCAGAATCACACACACAAAGATCAGTTAAAGAATAAGTTCAGAACCTGAACCTGACTACAAACCTACTAAAGCATTGTGTTCATGAATATTACCCAACTCCATATATGTTGAAGTGCTATGCTATATTACCTATTATAAACAATCCTGAGACATGGTGAAAATTGGCAGTAAATAAGAACCTTGAAAATTTTTCACGGTGTCTAGAATGCAGATATACATCACAGTTGACATGTTCATGGGCATATGTGTGTCCCTGGGCACCAGTTTCCTGGGCATCTTTCCTTAACATTCTGGACATTGTCCTATGTAAGGTAAATACAAATATAAAAACAGCATGAACATCACTACAACAAACATTATGCAGTAAGGCATAAGCTCCTCTATATTCACATGGAGAAGACTTCCCCAAGTAGAAATGATCCCTCTGCCACCATCTCTTAAAAGTCTACCTCAGGTTATATTTCTATTGGGGGGCGGGTGACTTTTGTTTGTTCTTTCTGTTATTGTTTTAAGCATGAGAAGAGAAATTGAATACACAGTCCTATGATTATGTCCCGAATTGATCATGTCTAGACTAAAGAAAATATGCCACCTCTTTGCAGGAGAGCCATCCTCGACACATCATGCGTGTGTGCCAGGCAGGGCTCTGTTAACACTTATCATTCCTGTGGAGTTAAAGTTTCTCTTACCTCCACTTCATTTTACCAAAACAAATAAGAAACAGGGGTCCAGACCTCATAGCCTGTACTGTTCTTAGGTGGATGGGCAATATGCCAAGTTCTCAGGAAGAAACTAAGGTACACAGGGGGGCTCTGACAGCACCATTACTCTGGGATGGGCACTGGCCGACTCTCACCTGTCTTAGCCTATCTTGTAACACTAGCATTTGCAGAGAAGATGGTATTGGCTGTCTCTTAGGCAGTTCATATTACTATAAAACATCAGTTGAACCAAAACAAAAAAACTTGTATTAATCTATATTGAAAAGACTTCTGAATTATTTTTTATGTATGAATAACACCATGACAGTTTACATGTTTTAGTTCCCAATACCCGATACATTTGAATTGATAGGACTTTTAAATCTACAGCCAAGAACCAGGGACTTGCCAATATTCCTAATGGAAGACTCCAAAAGTACATAACAATACACATATTGACTTCTTGTTTCAATAAGTATCAAGATTAATTGTCCCTGTAAAGGTAAATAAATATTGACAGAGGTTTTACTTTGGTCCATATTTTCTACTTGGGTCAATAAGTCAAGGTTTTCACCTCAACTGAAGTCAATATCTGATGACTATTAACTCATGCTGTACTGAGACTACAGCTTAACACATAGAATGTGGCCTTTAAGACCAATTTGTGCTCAGGTAAATACTGGAAATGAAGAAAATCCTAATCACTTCATATGTCTAATGGAAACGAAAATGTGCCAGTAGATAACATGCATGTAATCGAATCTGTGTTACTCCATTGTGTAAATATGTCTAATAAAAAGTAATTCTTTTTATCTCACCATTTGCCATTGCACTTTCCATGTTGAACTCCACGCCTGTTTGCAGTTACTGATGAATTTTGAGTGTATAAAAGTCCAAATGGAGGTATGAAGAAGAAACGGTAGAAGAAGAACAAAAGAGAGGAGGAGAGGAAGACGGGGAAGAAGGAAGGGAGTCAAGGAAGAAACTGAGGGAGAGGAAGGCAAAGAGTAAATAAACAAAAAAAAGAGAAGATCGCAACAGAAAATCAGAGGAAAGTAAATCACCACAACTGATTAGCTATGTATTTTCATAACTTTCAGTGAAAGATATATATCTGCAAGATTTTTCTACACTTAAAAAGTTACTTCTCCCAAATTCCATCGACTTCAACATCATGAGGAGTCTAGTTTTTCCATTCAAGATCTAAAATGCACAAAGCAATTTAATTTCCATAACTCAAGGAAAATCCAGAACTAATTTTTACACGTTGAATTTTAAAAAGCTCACTGAAGTTTCCAGAGATTGAGATATTTCCACTAAAACTGAAAAGAATTAAATATTACAAGAAACTGCTCATCAACACTAGACGTTGAGAAGCATATCAAGAGATCTTTGTAGTGTGCTAGACCACATACACTTGACGTCAGGGAAGCACCATCTAAGATGGCTAATATTAGCTCTTTGATACCATCTAGGGAGGACTTTGCCCATTAAAAAGGCTTGGAGATCACATTCCTGAAACACTGCATTTCTGATTTCTATTGTTGTCCATCAAAATCAAAACAAGGTTTAAAATATCTCTTAGCCTTGCAAATGTTGGCATTTGCCAGAACTTTTCTGATAAGTGTTTAACTGATCTCTCTCTGGTCAATGAAAGATTTTTAAATACAAACATATACTCTGTGTGAAACACTGTCTGAGATTTTCAAGTCCTTTGTTAACTACTTACTAGTCAAAAGTAACTGACGGGGACACAGAGCAGATTACACCAAAATATCTCTAGAAATCTCTAGAATGCTCTCGAATCACTATAAGAATTTAAGTAGTACAAAGAAATTGTAGATGATCTCATGTGGGGGTTTGAATTTGGAAATAGAAAACCAGAGCAAGGAAGAAGATAGTTAACTGCATCTAAGGCAATAAGAACCCATGTCTCACTTTGCAAAAATGGCAGTCTGATTAAAAATACCTCCTCTATGACCCTGAAAAGGCATGCTTGGCAACAAAATAGACTATCTTAGACAACTTGTCAATTCTTCCATAGATACTTAGATATTTAAATATTATAATACATACCTATTTTTGATTATGTGTATTCATGTGTGTACCACAAGTGAATGCGATTGAATCTGAAGGGTGGAGGAGGGCATCAGATCCCCTGGCACTATAGAGGGTGTTGGGAACCACACTTAGATACCATACAACAGCATTACATGCTCCCAACTGCTGAGCTATCTTTCCGACCCCATCATTGACTATTTTGACTGGTGAATCATACAATATTTTTAAGTAACACACAATTTTTCCTTCGAATGTATATTTACTATACCAGAAATGCTACCAAATTTGGTATGGTTTGGGATACAGAAATATGAATAGTTCATGACTAAAACTTGTTAGACTTTATGAACTACCTGTTGTTCTTCAAAGACAAACCAACAACATCTTTAAAAGCAATATACCATTGAACCTGAACATGAAACCATGTCTCCAAGTGCCTAAACTGAGTCTCAAATTACAAGAAAGGAAAATAGAGGTGCAGCTGGACGCTAGACTTCTTGACTAGCATGCATGGGACTATGGGCAAACTCTCCTACTACCATTCAAATATACAAATAGTATAGCTTTGCAAAGCAGAGATCAATTCATTATGAAGGACTCCATGGGATTGTGCCATGGTCTATCACAAAACTATCGCTTTTTCAGCCTACAAGTGACATGTCAGAGAAGGAGTCAGAGCTTCTGAGTGACTTGGAGTTAGTTTTACTGCCTTATGCGGGGTTAATATCAGATCTTTGACAAAGATCTGTCCATCGCCTGAGGGAAGCGAAAGATAAGTCCATTCTGGATGTCAAGGAACTGTTGAAAGTTTGTTGGCTGGGAAAGGGGTCGGGGGAGGCACTATTTACATGTGTTCTATTATGTGGAAAGGCATAGAGAGCGCCTTGATCACTGAGTGGGGTTGTAAAAGACAAAGACCCACTGCTTGGGGCTTAGGCTTAGAAGAGAGAACAAAGAAACACAGTCTAAGTGCAAATGTGAAACCAGGCTGAACTCTCAGATGCAGACTACAGTAGATAACTGCTCAACAGCAGCAGTCCCCATATGAGCTGGTACCATTCCTCAGACTAAGTTTGTGAAAAATGAGCTTGCAGGCCACAGTTATGAAACATCCGGGAACGTTTTCAGAGAACATAACAGTCACAAGGAACTTCAGGGTTAGACATAATCTGATGATATGTCAAAACACAGCAAATAATACATGCAAACCTAAACAGCCCTTCATGTCCTCAATATCTTACAGAATAATCTTAATGGAGATGACAAAATATTGACTTAATAATTAAAATGTTGAGTAAGGACCCAAAACCAAAAGGAAAAGAAGATATGTCTAAAGAACCAAACAGAATGTAATAATTCCAAAAGTATGCCTCTTATAGGGAAACATCTAGAAATGAGCTAACACCCACAACAAAAGGAAATGACTTGAGAGAAAGTTCTAGAAAAACACGAGTACACAGCAATAATAAATCAACAGCACCGCCCTCAATAATACAGAAGCTTTAAAAATATCGTAGCATTGTCAGCCTGCTTAGAGGAAGTAACTCCCGGCCTTTAATTGTGTGGCCTACAAAGCTGGTTTTGAACAATGGGTATTAATTAAAGCCATTTTGAGACACACAAACACAAAAAAACCATTCCTACTCAAAGATGGCTGAAAGAACACTGAGGAAGAGAATAGAATTTAAAAAAATAATGAGAAAATAAGTAAGCAATATGCATCAATCTAAGGGATAAGTCTTTGCACTAATAACTATGATTGCTTTGCAAGATTAAAGCCTTAAATAATAATTATCATGTAAAGTGAGGGTGTCACATCTGAATTGATGCACACTATAGCACACACAGGGTCTGGAAAGAGCAACATTATTTAGTGTAAGACCTTCTGAGCAGGCAAAATAAACACTTATGAGTACTCACTAAAAGAATACAAACGGAATGTGATAGAATGAACAATCCTGAGTCTTAAGCTTGGAGAGATAGCTCAGCATTGAAGAATGAGCACTGCCCTTGCAGAAGATCCAAGCTTAGCTCCCAGAACCCACATCCGCTGGGTCATAATCTCCTGTAACTCCCACACACAGGTACATGAGTCAAAATGCAAATGCACCTTTAAAAAATATTCAGTCTTAACAAACACAGGAAAGATGAAAGAATCCTGCAGGTGCCTAATCTAGGATAGGTTGAGTCCAAGGATTAGAGACTATCCTGGATGACACAAAAAGAGTGGGAGAAAGAAAGATGAGGAGGGAGAGGATTAATGAGCAGAGAGAAAAGAGACAAACAAAAAGCAGAAAAAATGTAGAGATAAGATGAAATGAATGTATCCAAATTCTTAATCATAATAAATATAAATAGAAGCAGTATGTGAGGTTACATCTAAGAAACAAAATCTAACAAGTATGGAAATGTCACACTGTGTCCTACAGACATGGACAATCAATACTGTATATGTATATGTATATAATCAAATAATATGATAAAATGGCTCCTAATTCATAAACAAAGTCTTTGAAGTGATAACCAAGAAGGGGAAATGGCATACAGCTATCCAGTGTCCAGGAGAGATGAAGAAATGACTACAGATAATTTGGAAGATCTGTCTCAAAACAAATGTAACCATGAAGCATAGTATAATGAAAATATAACAAAATTTACATAATTAGAAATTTCAGAATATTTTAATGCTATGTAATCATAACATTGTAAACTCAATCTTACGAAAACTCTAAATACAAAAACTCAGAACAAAGTTATTCAGCAGAAAACGGACAGCTGTCGATGTACATATTAGAAGTAAATCAAATGACAGTGAGTGAATTCATTTTAAATATTGAGAAAAAGATAAGCAGGGAAAGACTGTAAATAAACCTACAGGATGAATATACAAAATGCTGCACTCAAATTAATCAAAAAACAAAAAAAAAAAGACATGATAAAAATCACCCAAAATTTAAAGAACAACAACAACAAAATGATCCAGGGAAAGGCTTTTTCATTAAGGAAAAAAAGATGCAAGGAAATCTGTCCAGTGCTTACAGGGGAATGAAGAACATGTTGCTAACACATTTGAAAAGCTAGACAAAATGAGTAATTTGACTCAAAAAATAAAGAAGAATAGGTTTAACGCACTATTTCAAAATTTGACTGTGTAGCTGATTCTCCAAGTATTCTAGTGCTTGGGACAAGTTCTGAACAGACCCTCCGGTGCCCGCCACACCCTCTAACAGAAACTGCCCAGACAACAGCAACAGCATCCTAGATCCAGCCACACTCAGTCACAATGGAACAGGATCTTCTGGGACACTTGACAGCTGATCATAAAACTCATACAAAAGGAACAATTGACTCTACCAGTCAGAGGAAGACATGGGTTCCACCCACAACCAGAAAGATTCTAAAGAGGTAGCAACAATTAAAAAGGGTGGGTGACATCAGAATAATGAAATAGACCAACCAGCCAGAATGGAGACCCCAGAAACAGCCTAGTGGGTTGTGTGGACTGTCATGTGAACTGTCTTGTGAACTGCCCTGAGTAAGATGGTGCTGACATCATGAATCAGTGTACAGAGGAAGGACTGTTTTATAAGTCAAGCCAAGAGGAATCGGTGAGTCACTCGAGGTGAGAAGACTGGATTGCTGTCTAGTACCAAACACAAAAGAGAACCTCCTATCAATATTAGTCAGAAGTATGTAAAGCTGATGGAATGTTTTTTATAAAGAAAACATTTTGCATTAGTTAACAATTCTTTCTAAAAAGAAAAGTTACAAATTCACATGAAACAAAACTGTAAAATTATTTAAGGGATATTCATAGATTTGATGACACCAAAAATAGGCATTCCTGTTAACCATAGTGCATTACAAGCCAAGAGAGAAACAAGGTCCCAGACTAGGAGAAAACTGAGCAATGAAAACTGAAAAAATGTGTGATTAAAAAGGAAGAGTATCAAATACAACTTGAACAGTATTCTTGAAAATGATGTGAACATAGCCTCTGTAAAGTGAACGAGGCCTGCATGGCCAGTAAACATGAAGCAATGCTCAACTTAAGGTAAGAAAGTCAAAAGAAGGCCTTGGACATTCTTGACAGCACAGGACATGCAAGCAACAGAAAATCCACACAGGACACACACTAGTCAGTGTCTGCATACAGTGATCTCTCACAATAAAAAAAGCATCATAACACAGAATAATACTTTCAAAATAGAGAAAAATCCTTTGAATAAAATCAGTTTATCATCATGGACACCCATTTTCTTACTTTGACTCAAAACAGCAAAAATCTCCTAGCAGACTGAGGGGAACCTCAAGCCAACAATTGGGAAATGTGTTTCGGGAACTCAGTTACCAGCAGTGGCCAGATTGCCAACAGAACTGTGGTAACTTGTGTACGGCCTCGAGTGAACTCAGGATTATGTGATACAGTTTCATTTTCTGCAATGCACCATCCTGCTTCACAGATTAACAAGAATTGGGCTGCTGGAGCCCAGTGCACACCGTGCAGTGACCACCACATCACCTGGATCTGGGTCAGCTTTGGAAAGTCTGCTTTGCAAGTTCAGGAAGTAATAATTCCATCCATTTGCCTCTATCTTAACTTTCTCATTGTTCTTTAACTTGGTAAAACATGCCCAGGACACCTTTAAATATTAGAAAAATAATGTAATTTGGAACTAGTATCTCTAAAGTTTAGTCTCTAGTTTGCTCTTTAGTCATCCAAGTTTGGTACAGTAATACTGTCTTTGGTTTGCCCCAGTGTAGACATGCATTCAGTTTCCGGGCATCAGTGACAAGACCCCAGCCACTGTGAGGAACAGCCTGACAGCATGAGTTAATGCAGAGTGGAAAGTAGATGGTCAAGAGACTGCTTGTATGCTGCAGCAGTCAGGGGAGAGGAAGCTGGAAAAGAAATTGGGTCTTCATGGAAAGCAAAGCTCAGCCTTGCCAATCAATCCAGTAGCAGGACCAGTCAAGCCAGGGGTATGACAGCAAAACCTGCTGAACAAATGGGTCCCCTCTCCATCTGCTACTATATCCAGTTCCAAAGCCATTATTAAAGTTCGTTTAGCCAAAGTCAGGACCTGACACCCACCAAGGACTGTTCTGGAATTTCTATCCTGAATCAGACATAAAACAAAACGAACACCTCTGCCTTCAAATGTATTCTTAATCGAAGTGAGAAACAATTATCTGTCATAACAAAAAAATCACAAAATAATATAAAACATCATTGGATACATTTAATACATTGTCATCTAAGATTGTCTGTCTTGCCAATAGTGTTGGGTGGAGTGATGCCAAAGTTTTCCCAGTGTAAACCCCACCTATCTCTCTCTTCTTATTTAAATACAAATGAAGAGCTACAGCCTGAACAATCATCAAAACTAGCATGGATCTAAGCCACAGTTCCTGTAATTTTTCTCTTTGCCCCCAACTACACCAAACAACTTGCTACTCATTCAGAGAAATGGTTAAGCATCAGATGGGTCGCTGGTTCCTAGACCCTGAGGTTCAGACACAGAGCTGACAGCCACACAGTATGATGTGCTCCATCCTTTTGACCGCAGGTAACACACTTTCTAAAATCTGATTTTAAATATGTAGGTGATTCCATGCCAAGGTGTTACTCTTCTCATTTTTAAACTGAAGAAAGAAAATTTTAAGCTCTTATAAAACACAAAAGGTCAGTGTCAGGATCTCACACCAATCTCAAAATCCCAAAACCTGGTGATACCCCACCTCGTACATTCAGTATTCTCTGACATGGTTTTCTTTTTTCTTAAATATATTCTGGATAACTCAAGCACCTTGGACAAAAAATGATTTGATCTGCAGTTGCATCTGACTGCGCATGTCAGGAGCGCAAGCAGTGCTGAACAGGGAAATGGGAAGGCTTAACAGCAAGGATGAAAGGCAAGATTCAACTTCAGCTGTTGATAACAAGATAAAGACCAGCAGAGAGAGCCTCCTTAAACATGACAAAACACGGCCCAGAGGGAAGGAACCATAGAGAGACTGGCCAGTATACACTTTGAGACACAAGATGAATGTGTTCAACCTGACAGTAACATGTGGTTAAATTAATCAAAGTCCCTGTAGCCTTGAAGGGTGGGAGAAAATGTGGATTTATGCAGCCATCATCAGTGATGGTTGGTATGAAATTGGAGAAGGATCCGGAGGGGATGGAGCTTTGGCATGAGATGTTAGGACTACCAACAGTTTCAAGCTGTGTGGGTGTGACTTGATACTCCACTCCTCTCTGGTGCCTGGCCTCAGGTTTTATTTCCACTCTTTTAAAGTGGATTAACCCCGATTTTTATTACCCAAAGATAATATGTAATCTGGGTGGTTTTACTCTTATAATTTTAAATGAAGTATGGATTCTCTAGGGCAGAGATTTTCAGAGGAAGTATACCTAAAATTAACGAATTGGGAGCTGGAGAGTTGGCTCAGTAGGTGCTTGTGGCCATGTGAGCCTGAGGACCGGAGTTCAGATCTTTAGCACCTACATAAGAATGTGATGTCACAACTTCCATCCACTGAGGGGATTAGTAAGGGAAGAAACAGGTAAAATGTTGCTAACATCATCAAGGAATCCCACCGAGACGAAATGGCTCTCAGGCAGTAACGTGGCCACTTAGTCCAAAGAGCCTATGAATACAAGCATCAGGGAAGTTCTATCACACACCACTGCTGTCGTCACCAATTTGTTCATCTATCTTCATGACCTGAGAGCACAAACCTTTTAAGGCAGTTACCACAAGAATCAGTAGACAACAGTTAGATGCCACAAAACTCCAGCACTGTAAATGCTCTCTCTGTGGGGACCTATACATCTCATTCCTCCAAGCTCCCAACTGAGTATCACAGGTTAGTGGGAAGATGGCATCTTTCTTGATAAGTTCATCTGCACAGTGCATGCCTTTCACCTTCACTGTCTTCATTAAGACTCAACAGTGTAGACAGGAAAGAGAGGACAGTCCTTAGACAGCAGCAGGGAGGCTCAGAAGTAGAATCCTGTCTTGAGACACAGCTAGATTAAGCCTTTCTCACTGTACGTTAGTTGCTTTTCTCCTAAGACTTGGATTTCAGAGACACTTGGGTGCCATGCTTCTCTTAATAGTCCTTCACACACTTGTGGACAGTTATTAAGTCATCTCTAAGCCTTCTCAATACCAGTAATCCTGACTCCGTTCATCCCTCTTCATCAGCACCATTTTCCATCCCGTTAATCATTTTCATTACTCTCCCCTGGACCCTGTCCAAGTTCTCCACGTATCTTTAAGCTTCTGTGAATTATGTGACCGGTTTATAGCTTCGATAAGCCTAGATTGTGGAAAAGGTAGAATCTCATCATAACACACTATAAATGTGTAAGGAAGGAGGGGTCGGGGTGAAAGAGCAGTTTGGCTGTATGGGAAATGTCAAAGCAAATGTGACATAAGACTTAAGCATCTAGTCTTTCATAACTATGTTTTAAAACACCACATCCTAATGTTCTGAGCTAATATTTGACTCTGTAGTCTACCTCTATGCTGCTTGAGTGCCAGATCAAGCCTGGTTCTCTTAGGTAATGGAATGAAGGGACTCATTTTTCAAAGGTTGGTTATTTCTTGTGAAGAAACATTTTTTTCTAATTTTTAGAAAAAATGTCTTATTATTGTGTGTGTGCACTTACATGTTGTTGGGGGGCTCACTCATGACACGGTGCTTTTGTAGAGATCCACAGCCAATTGTATGTGGAGTTGGTTATCTCCTTCTACGCTTATAGCCTTCCAAGGATCAGATTTAGGTTACCAGGTTTGCCTAGCAAGAACCTTTGTTCACAGATCCATCTTGCCAGCCTTGAAGAGAAATAGCTTTTCTTTTTTTAAAAAATTATTTATTTATTTATTTATTTTTATATGAATATGCTTAGCTGTCTTCAGACACACCAGAAGAGGACATCAGATCCCTTTACAGACTGTTATGAGCCACCATGTGGTTGCTAGGAATTGAACTCAGGACCTCTGGAAGAGCAGACAGTGCTCTTAACCTCTGAGCCATCTCTCCAGCCCTCAGCTTTTCAACTATAAAGCGTACTATTTATAGCACCTATGAGAAAGAGTCTAGACCAATGGTTCTCAAACTGTGTGGGTCATGACCCCATTGGAGTTGACAGACTCTTTCACAGGGATCACCTAAACCATGGGAAAAGACAGATATTTACATTATGATTCATAACAGTGGCAAAATTACAGTTATGAGGTAGCAATAATTTTATGGTTGGAGTGACCACAACATGAGGAAATATTTTAGGGGGTCACAGCATGGAGAAGGTTGAGAACCATGAGTATGCCTGTTATATTTCTGATATTCCTACTGCTCTTTTTTAAGAGATGAGATTAACAGTTAACACAGATTTTCAGCTTGTGAAGATCTAGAATTACCTAAGAGACAAACTTCTGATCATATCTTTCAGGAAACTTCTAGATTGGGTTAAGTGAGATAGGAAGACCCACCCTAATGTGGGTGATACCATTTGACAGACTGGGTCCTATCAGAGTAAACAGGAGAGAGCCAGCTGAGCACCAGCATTCCATCACTCTCGGCTTCCTGAGGGAGACACAGTATGACCGCTGCCTCAAGCTCCTCCCACCATGACTCTCACACGGTCATAGATTGTACTCTTAAACTGTAAGTTTGGTTGGACATTTTGTCACAAGAATTAAAAAGGAACTCTCACATGAGCAAGCCTTAATACATTGGTAGTTTAGACGTGCTTGACTTCTCTTTCTATAGCCATACCGCCATGAATGTGCCAGACCCCACGTAATGTTAGAAGCTAAGCCAAGGAGGGCCTGGTCACTACTTAGACAGAGGACATAACCAGTTTTTAAGATATTAGCCAGGCCACACTTACAGAAAATAGCATAGCAATAAAGGGCATTTGTTCCAGCCACTTAAGGTAGGAGCTGTCAGCTATTTGGAACTTTACTCCTCTCAAGGGATAGAATCTGCATTACAGGACTGATGTCCGGATCAAGTGAAGAGCCTATGTCAAGTCTTCAGAACAAAATTCACACGGTATGAGGCTACCAAGTATCCACTGACTCTAACTACAATCCTTGAACTTGGAGAGAAAATATGGACACTCAGGCCTATTCTCAGATGTGAATTTGGGGTTTAGGAGCCGTCTCAATCAAGATACAGAACAGAATAAGAAACAGGAGCAAAGAAAACACATGAGCGGCCGACCTCACTACAGCCTCCTCGGCAACAGTTAACTAGATACTATGGCCAACTCGTTCCCTCTGTGAACCTTTAAGAGTCCTTGAAGAGAGATACCGTGCCCATCTTTGGAATTCATTCCCATGTCAGAACCGAGCATGGATATGGAAATTATTATTATCACCCCTTGGCTTAGGCTGTAGTGTAAACCACTTGTGATATCTATGATATCAAAGAGAAATTTCCTCACATTTTCTAAAACTCAATCATTCTTCTTTACAAATCACCTTGCCCGTATTCATTTGAGGTAGGATGAGCTGTCAAATTCATGTTTTTGCAGGAAACCCATTCCCTTGCTTCCTTAAGGCAGGGCTAATACTCCTCACGAAGGTTAGCGGCAGGCTAGCTGCTGCTCTGGTCTCCTGTGCCAGGCGCTCTTCCTGACTGGTCATTTCCCCTCCAGCTGGAGATAACCTCAGAATGACTCAAAATTCTTTCATTCCACATTTGATTCCATCTTCACCGTAAAGCCTTCCCTGGATGGGGGGGCTGAAGCTCAACATCCGTGTTCATTCCCAGATCCCAAGCTGACTTTTGGTTGAACTACTGTGGAAAATCTAAATCTTGTGATAATCAAAAGGAAAGTCTCAGCTTGTCCTGACTCCACTGTCTAAGCCAAGAGGAATGAGTACTTAACAGATACTGATGAGTACTGAGAACTCATCTCTGAGACACACATAAAACAGGCAAAGGGGCCACAAAACACAATTATGCATTGGCCTTAAGAAGGATTTTCTTCTCCATTCATTCTAACTGTCCATCAGCTTCTTCTCACCTTTTCATCAATATTCTCCCTGAAGAGCTATCTTCAAGCCCTCAGCATGTTAAGATAGACATGGATCTAGACCTAAGTCCCCGGGAGTCTGACTTTACCCTGACACTCACTGTATTGTCCCTCCCTCCTTGCTGTTCATACTGACTATCTGCTACTTCCCACACACTGGCAGGAAACAGCTCTTGCTGATTGCTCAGTCACCTTGTTGTCCCTTTGACTTCTGGTACCACAGCCCATCCAGTTCTGTATCATTCCTCCCCATGCTGCTTCTTCAACAGCCCACCAGTCCTCAAGTTCTTCACTCCCACAGTTTGTCCTGGATATCCTTGCCAACTGAACCACAGTTCAGGGCATCTCTTCTCATTTTAGATACTCCGGTGGTCCCTCAGTAAGTCTAAATAAAGTCTTTATAAAAATCTACCTGCTTATGAAATGAATACACTCAAAAATTCCACACGTCAATTTTTTGCCTGATTCCTTGTATATATGACCCCAAATATCCAGAGGAGGAAAATTTCCTTGCCAGCTTCTAAACAGAGAGAGAATCACCTCTGCCTACATTTTATAAGATTTGGTGGCGGTAGACAACTGCTGGAGGACCACACAGGGAGAAAGAATAACTTTTTACTCATAATGAACTCTTAAAAAGTAAGTTCACATAAAAATATGTACTGTAAAAGACAATGAATAAAGGGGTGAAGGAGACAGAAATAGGAGTAACTAAGACATCTGATAAGAAATGCTTTTAAATGATGTTAAAATTCTCAAGGGGGAAAAAAACGGGAATTAGCAAACCAACAAGTCAAAAAACTAAACATAGGAAATTATTAAATGAATTTTTTAAACAATGGACAATGCAGATAGAGCTGAAAAGAAAATCAGTGAACTAGATGCACATGAATGAAGAAAATATAAAGTAGATTGAAATAAAGAAGCAATGGTGCTTATAAGTATGCTTCCATTTGTTTGTAGAGATGAACATGTGAGTGCGCATGGACATGCGTGTGTTATAATTGAGGAGAAGTGGTATTTGAAGACATGATTGATAATTTTTTACATAACTAAAAGGGAACAAAGAAAGACACTTAATTTTATAAAAATTAAAGTAGAACTATTTCTGAAAAAAAATGAACATCAACCAGGAAAAAGTAAAGAGAAAGGAGGGACAGAGATGAGACAAGAAGAGACAGACAGACAGAGAGACAGACAGAGGTATACCTCAGGAAGACATAATAGCGTATATAAAGTATTAATCACCTTAAAGAAGCTAAACTAAAAATTTAGAAAGCAATGAGGACATAAAAATTCTGCAAAGCTGTGCCTCTATTGCAAGGAAAGTATGAATACTAGCTAAAAATCTCTTTTGTTAGAAAATCCACAGATTGAGGTTGGGGATTTAGCTTCAGCGGTTAGCAAGTGCAAGGCCCTGGGTTCAATCCTAAGCTCTGTAGAAAAAAGAAAAAAGAAAATCCACAGTTGATAATGTATCCTGGGGTTAGCAGTAAGCAAAGGGGACTATACCACCATGGGACATGATAATGTTCCTCAGTTCTCTTGCCCTGATCTTCTAGCCTCTCTGTACCTCTGAAAGCGATTTTGAAAACCTTCCTACAATCCTATTTTTAAAAACAACTATGAAAGATGGGTGACTAGCCCAATCATCATCAGAGAGGTCTCTTACAGCAATTAATGGGAGCAGATACAAGACCTACAGCCACCATTAGTGTTGTCAGGGAAACGCAGCTCCCCCACCCCCACTCCTGCTGCTGAAGAAGGAAAGAAAGGATTGGGATTGTACAGGCCAAGGGGTTGAGGACACCAGGAGAACAGGGCCCACGGAATTAAATAATCAGGTCCTGCAGGGGCTCATAGAGACTGAAGGGGCAACCACGGAGCCTGCATGGGTCTGCTCTGGGTCCTCCGCATGCATGCTGTAGTTGTTTAGTTTCGGGGTTTGTGGGACGCCTAACAGCAGGAGTTGGGATGTCTCCGATTCTTTTGCTTGCTCCTGGAACCCTTTTCCTTCTACTGTATTGCCTTGTCTAGCCTTGGTATGAGTGTCTGTGCCTAGTTTTATTGCATCTTGTTATGCTGTGTTTGGTTGATATATCTAGGAGACTTGCTCTCTTCCAAAGGAAAATTGGGGAGTTGATCTGGGGGAAAGGGGAGGTTGGGGACTCTACTAAGAGGAGCAGAGGGAGGAGAAACTGCACTTGGATGTATTGTATGAGAGAAAAATAAATAAAAAGAAAAATGTAAAAAGAAAACAGCTATGAAAATGCTGCAGAATCTTCTAGCCAGAGGGAACTACATTTAATCAATAATATTTCATAGTTTTGTAAATATTTAATGATATAATAGTGGGATACGGTAATAAGGTTTAAAATGACTAGATAAAAATATTAGGAGTTCAGAGGTACAGTGGTTGGTAAAGGGCTTGGTGAGCAATCACTGGGATCTGGGGTCGAACCTCACACGCACATAAAAGCTAAGTGAGGTGGTACATGTCTGCAATCCTAGTGTTGGCATGTGGAGACCCTGAAGCTCACTGGTCAGCCTTCCCAGATGAAGGGCTGAAACTCAGCTTCATTGTGAGAACTTGTCTCAAACTTAAATATGGACAGTGAGAGGAAGAACATCTGATGTCTACCCCAGGGCTCCACATGCCTGCACATGTGTGCACACTCACATGCACACATATACCACACACTGAAAAGTCACTTTTATAAATATATGTATATATGTGTGTGTGTGTATGTGTAAAATTAAGTTATTAAAATATACATATTTATAAATTATACATATTTTTAATAATTAAACTACATAGATAGATAAATAGATAGATACACACACACATATATCATAAGAATCTACCAGTGAATGCTACTAGAAAAGTATGCCTGAATATGAAACTAGTCCAGATGTGACATTTGACAAAAAAACCCATCAGTGTCTCCAGGCAGTGGTGGCACACGCCTTTAATCCCAGCACTTAGGAGGCAGAGGCAGGTAGATTTCTGAGTTTGAGGCCAGCCTGGTCTACAGAGTGAGTTCCAGGACAGTCAGGGCTACACAGAGAAACCCTGTCTCAAAAAAAAAAAAAATCAGTGTCATTTACCCAGGTATTGTATGACTGTGATGAAACAGTCCATCTTTTCTTCCTAATCATTTTTATAAATTTTGAATTATTAATTATTTTAAAGTATTAATTAATTTATGTAAATTACAAATAAACTACAGGTAAAATATACTCTTGTCTGAACAGATAAAAGTACTCTAAAAATAGAGAAAAAAATTGAATTCAGCATGGAAATTGAGTATACCTCTAAATAGACACTTGTTTCTTAGTAACATGATCAAAAGTATTTCTTTCCTAAACATTTAATGTATACAGATAGTATTATTAGTATTGCTTTACTAGGGCACATAAACAAGTCTCTGAAACTGCTGACATTTTCTGCATTAGACCATCCCAAAAGGCTTAAATTCCTAGGCAGTTATACAATTGTAAAGAACGCTTTCAAAATCCAGTGGAATTTTTCCAGTATAAAAGTAGTTTTAAATGATTAGATACTATATTTAATTATTCACCTACATGAGTAATATGATGCTTTATGACATGTTGCTTATAAAAAAACAGAGCTGATTCTATCTAGTTATATAAATTAATCTCTTCAACTCATATATCAAAATTCTAGTGGGACTGAATAGAATTTTTAATAATTTAGTGAAGATCAATTTATTCTTAGTTGAAACAGAAAATAAGTTATATTTGATCATCTTCCAGACTGTTATGCATTCCTGTGTATCATCAGGAATGTACCTAATCTCTCTCTCTAAGTATCTACAATTCCAGGAGCATCAAGCGTCCATAGAAATGTGTGTCCAGGAGGGAACACTGGAGATGTATTCCTGACTATAACTGAGTAATCCTGGATATTCAAGAATAGACCCCATGTCTCTATGAGTCTACATGAGTCTGTGTTGGTCTACATAAGCACACATACCTGAACTAAGCACATGACTACACAGAGCACCTCACTCTACAGAGCTCTGTAGTTTGTGAACATGAAAAGGCACCTTGCTTCTCGTATCTCAGCCAAAGATCAGAAAATACACAAAATGATTTTGAAAGGAGAGGCTGGCTACCTAATCTCCTCATTTTTGAAGAGCATTGTACGCTCAAGATACAATGACGTGCGCTTAATATTTTTACACTCCCAACTAATAAAGGCAGAGGGCTAGAAGTGTGGCTTTATGGTGGCTGAATATGCTTTAAGACCTCAGTTGGATCTCTTGCCAGGAAAGGGGGAGTAAAAGTGAGAAAGACATGGGGAGAGAGGAGAAAGAGATGGAAGGAAGGATGGATGGAGCGGAAGGGGACAGAGGGGGTGAGGAAGTGGTCAGTAAGATGGCTTCACAGGTAAACGCACTTGCTGCCAAGGCTGACAACCTGAGTGCGATCCCTGGGACCGAAGGTATGGAAGGAGAGAACCAACTCTCACAAGTTGTCCTCTGACCTCCATACTTGTGCCATGGTATTCACATGCCTGCCTACCTACACAGAGAGAGGCGCACGCACACATACACAAGAATAGATATATGATAGATAGATAGATAGATAGATAGATAGATAGATAGATAGATAGATAGATGATAAATAGATGATAGATGGATGGATGGATGGATAGATGATAGATAGATAGATAGATAGATAGATAGATAGATAGATAGATAGATAGACAGACCTAAAACTGAAGAAGAAAAGAGGAGGTGGAGGAGAAAAGAGAAGGGTGAAGAGGAGAAGCAGAAAACAGAACTGGAAAGTCTCTTGAGAAGGCTGGCTGTGAGAATCTGTGAGGATGTGTCTGAATGAAGTAGACAGAGCAGCCCGAGAGCCTCATCTGCCAAGTCCTCTCACTACACCTAGCTCAGCCAGCCAGTCTGTTGTCCATAACAGCATGAATCCCCAGACATGCCACTGACAAGACTTTTAGTGAGGAAGTTGGCCATTTACCAATTTTCATTATCCAGATCTAACACACACACAAATTACTCATTTGTGGTGTACACTTGAAAATTTTTCTAATCCTTAAGTAGAGAACAAATTGGAGATTTTCTTTAGGAAACTATAATTCTAGTTAGTTAATTAGTTAGTTAGTTGGTTGGTTGTGGTTATACTTCAGGAAAAAGTGACCCTGAAATAACTACACTATGGAATGGCCAGATCAACCATTTACAAGCCAAGGATTACATCCACTGATTATGGCCCCCATATCTACAAGCAATAGTTGATAGCAGTGCCACTCATGGCATCAGACTTAGCGTTCCCCCATCTATCATGCAATGTGATAGTCACTAATTGTGGGAAAAGCAGCTTTATTTATGATCCTCATTGTAGCTAGCATCCATTGTTCTCACGTAGCCCATGGCCTACTTCCCTTTCCTAAACTGTTCTAATTTCCTTTGAGGGTTTTTGCCTATTACTCACAGGACATGGACAAAGGAGACAGTCAAAGCCCATCTATTCCCTATCTGTAAGTACACTAGAGAAATCAGGTCAATCACTAGCAATTTGACCTTATATAGAAGAACAATAAAGACACCAGCAATATTTAGAAGGTTTTATTTTGGTGGTAGAATCCAGATCAGCTTGTTCCTGCAATGAGTCTGGTGTCCCCAACTGCTTAGAAATGCCAAATTTGACTTACCCTCCCCCATCACCAAGTCGGGTCCTCTAACTCTTCCACCCTGGGCTTCCTGTCCTGTTCCAGTGAATTTTCTTTTGTTCATTTTAGCCTAGAGCATTTACGCTGGTTGAAACTAGAGAACCCTGAGGCATCTTTGTTAGATAAGATGCAGAAATACCCAACAATTTCCCAAGGATGTTCAACAAGTAAGAGGGTGGTAATCTCAAGACCTCCCATCCGGACTTCTTCCCAGTCACATGCCAATGAGGATGCTCACACAGTACTTTGCATGAAAGAAGCTTGATTTCCTAATGATGGGAGTGTCTTTAAAGTCCCACATCCTAGAAATAATTTATTTTTAGGGAAACAAAAGGTATGGACAAATGTGCCCGGCAGATTTGGGTGAGCCATGGCCAATTGCCCTAACATACTTTCATATGTGATTTGTTCTGTAGTTGCCTGAGACAGGATCTTGCCCTGTACCCAAAGGACTCTTGAACTCACTATGAAGCACAGGTGTGTGTGAGTGTGTGTGTGTGTGTGTGTGTGTTGCTTGCATGAATGTCTGTGCACTCTGTTTGTGCCTGGTGCCTGTGGAAGTCAGAAAAGGATGCTGGATCCCCTGCAACTGGAGTTGCAGATGGGTGTGAGCTACCACATTCTATGCTAAGAATGGAATCTTGGTCTTCTGTAAGAGCAGCAAGCCTTTAACCACTGAGCCATCTCTCCAGTTCCTGTCCCTAAATACTTGTGTTTTGACCTCAAATGCCATATAAAAGAAGCACTGCAAATCAGGGGACCTGAGAATATTCATAATGATGGCCTTCCTATTATGATGACCATGCTACTTTGAGTATTTAATCAAAGTGAGACTTAATTAGAAAGTGAGTACAAGATAATGCACTGGCCTGCACTATTACAGAATTATAAGTCTCCACACAGCTTTTTGAGGTCAGGGCCAACTTCCTACCTGAAAGTAGATCAGACTGGCATTTGTAGGCACTGAGTAACCAGACCAGGTCCCGTACTTGGACAGCAGTAAAGCTGTAATGTGAAGCCCTTGTTCTTCCCATGAATTCCTTTGCCCTCTCTAAACACTGAAGAGTACTGGAGCACCACCTTTTCCCTCTGGGTGCCACTGGCTTGACAATGAACCAACCAGACACCCCTGAGCTCCCAGGGACTAAACCACCAACCAAAGAGTACACATGGAGAGACCCATGGCTCCAGCTGCATACGTAGCAGAGGACGGCCATTATCTGGCATCAATGAGAGGAGAAGCCCTTGGTCCTCTGAAGGCTCGATGTCCCAGTGTAGGGGAATGCCAGGGCAATGAGGTGGTGAGGTGGGAGTGGGTGTGTTGGGGAGCACCCTCATAGAAACAGGGGGTGGGGAATGGGCTAGGGGGATTGCAGAGGGGAAACCGGGAAAATGTATAACATTTGAAATGTAAGTAAATAAAATATCAAAAAAAAAAAAAAAAAAAAAAAAAAAACAGTGTGGCCTGGCTAGACTCTGACAACCACTATGCAAAGGCTAGCCAGCAACAAGCGAAGATTGTCTGCGTGGTTTAGAAAATCATAAAATACACATGTTTGAAGAGATTTGAGATACTACTACAATGACTGAAAAGACAACAGTTAGTCCCATTAATTAAAAAAAAAGTCAGAAACCATCCTTACAAAGAGAAGGGGACCTTAATTTTCTCTGTTAAATTTCTGTACCCTCCTAGGCTGACACAGTTCAAGAAATGGAGATCAGAATTTCCCTTTTAACAGATGTACAGCTCAAACTCAATATGTCTACACAACCTTTTGCAAAGACTGCCTAGCCTAACAGTGAACGCAAAAATAGTTAAGTGAAATATTTCTTTAAAACCTTTAGCAGTTTAGAAAAAAAGAGAGAGAGACACACCTAAGCTTATTTTTCCCATCTGGCTCCAAAGCTTCAGTTCATGGGCGAAGTATATGTATTTGTATTGGCAGAAAAAAAGTGTGAGACTTCCCAGCGTCACCTAGGAGTGCTGTTGAATTGACTGTAGAGCTAATGAGGCATGGTGGTGAATATCGTTCTTGTAATAGTATCAATTGTTTCAATATGTAGAAGACTGGTTTAAACTCTGTACTGAATAGTCTCAAGTTTAGTCATACTAAAGATGAGCTCACGTGTTTCTTAATCATTGGAAGCTTGTGAGCATCTTTGAAGAGAAATCAAAGGTCTGTGCTGTTTAAGACGTCTCAGGGAAAAGCTGATAGAATGTCTAAAAATAGCCCCTCGTCAAAGTTGAATGACTACTCAAACCAATGCAGAGTTTGTCTAGATTGGCCACTCAGTCCTAGTGGAGACTGAGAAGGCACCTTCGTCTTGCCAAGCTCACCTAACTATAACTGGGGTTCTGACTCCATTGGGGCACTCACGCCAGAAAGCTGCATCGCAACTGTGTACATCCCCTGCAGAGCTAAGATGTTTGCTGATGTAACTGGCACCTATTTGCCTACTCGCTCGCTCTATTCCTCATAAAGAGACTGGATTTTGTACATCTTAAAACTTTACTCTGGGCTGATGATGTGGTTCGGTAGCATGCTTGCCTGGCAAACGCGCCAGCTTGGGTTCCACCCCCAGAAAACTATGAAGGAAAAGATTACACAATGACCATTATGTGCACCTAACAATCGTTCGACTGCACTTTGTGTTTTATGTAATACTGTTTAACGACCTCACAAGCCAGCTTCTACACTCATAAACTCAAATGTCATTCATATTACATTAGGGTGTCTTTAGCCCAAGCCAACAGAATCCTCCCAGCCTAGCTGCCTGTATGTTAAGACTTATGGGGCCCTGCTCAAAGGTGATAAGGGTGGGTGAATGAAAGACATTCCTTCCAGTGGTATATATCTTAAATTCAAAACAACAAAGTTTCATGTTGTACGTGTGTATCAGTTAAAGGAAGCCCGTCCATAAGATGATGTGTGACCCCCAAATTTGACCTGACTCTCATTCTCAACACCAGCATCACTGGCTGGCTGCATGGAAATTCCTTTATCTGCAGAGGGTGAGTGGTTGGTGGCACAGCAAACTTCCCTCTGCTGTGAAATTCGGAGTGGCTACAGAAAACCAAAACAAGCACGTTCTTGTGCTTACAGCCTCCTCCGCTGGACCAGATGTGCTCATAAATGAAGGTTCTTTGCTCACACAGTATTAACACATCAGATCCCATTAGATGCAGAGCATATGACACCCTAGAATGTTCAAAATAGCAAGAGTCTAAATATTTTCCTAATCCTGGAACGGGGAATTTTTTTTTTGCCAGTAGGTGATTTTTTTTTTTTTTTTTTTTTGCCCTTACATTGTATTATGGTTTGAGTGTGGATTATCCCCCTGCCCCAGATACTTTATGGTGTTATTTTGAAGGCTATGGAACCTTTAAAAGGTAAGATCTAACTTCTACAAGTAGGGCAGTAGTGAAGGGACCTTGAAAGTTACCCCAGCCTCTGGTCCTAGCCTACTCTCTCTGCTTCCTGACTCGTCATCATAAGAGAAGCATCCGCTGTACAGTGCCACAGCCACGGCCTCTCTATGGGCCACAGTGCTTTGAAAGCTTGAGCCAAAATAAACCTGCCCATCCTTTCCTGTCACAGTGACATGAACTAATGCACAGTGACGTCTCAGAGGATCATGTAGTTCCAGCACTTTGGGGTTTCTTCTTACCTTTATCCAGCTATAGGTGAAAAAATAGAAAGTGTATATACCCTAGGCAGACCAAACTGGATGTTCTGGCATTCATATACATTGTAAAATGATTGCTACAATCAAAGTAGTTAACATGGCCAATCACCTTATACAATAACTGTGTGTATGTTTATGTGGGCATTTTGTGTGTATGTATACTGTGTGTAGGTTTATTATGTGTGTGTTGTGTGTACTGTGTATGTGTAGTGTGTGTGTAGTATATGTGTATGTGTATTATGTGTGTGTTGTATGCATGTATATGTGTAGTGTGTGTATGTGTCTTATGTGTGTGTTGTGCGCATTGTGTATGTGTAGTGTGTATGTGTGCGTGTGTGTGCAAGCACGTGCATGCTCACATGTGCGCACACGTGTACGCAGTGATAACACTTACAAGGTACCTTCTTAGCTGGTCAATTTCAGCCACAGAATAATAAGAAGAAACACATGGAACCATTTGGAGACTGCATGTGGGCACGTTTCTCCTCTTCATCAAAATCATTTGCAAACATGTCTGTGTGTCCATCATTATCACGAGGGTGGACCGGTGGTGTTTGAAATCCTCTCACTGCTACCTTAGCAGGCAGCTTGAGCTCACATCAGTCAGAGGAAAGAGTGCCCCTACAGGCCATCATTAACCTGCCAATTCTGCCTCGAAACAAGGAGGATAAGAGCTCACTAATTTGAAGATCAAAAAGCCACTTGTCCATTATATAATTGGAATGAAAGGCAAAATGTTGCTGTTCTGAAGAGCACAGTAATTACTAGCTGTTAATTGCTCTCTCGTGGTGGCTCAATTTTAATTAAAAAGAACAGCTCGTCGCGGGCCGATAAGCAGTTGTGGAGACCACTGGTTTAATCAACAAAGCAGAAAAATTTGTTTCTGCAGCAGCCAACAACAGCTTGAGAAATCTTCAGATGTCCGATTGAGATTAAAAACTGTCTATTTAGTGCAGTCAGATTTTATTTTAACCGAGGGAATGACTATTTGAAATCTTCCAGTGGAAGTGTCCCAGCCACATCCCTGCTGGTGCCATGGGGGACTAATCGTGGGCTGACGTTGTGATCACTCAAGTAAAGAAATTTAGCGACTTGGCTCTTAACTTCATCATTCTTAGGTAATTGGCCTGTCTGAGGTGAGTACTCTTTTTCTTGTTTTTTTTTTTCTTTCTTTTTTTCCTTTTAACAAAGAGCTTTAAAGTGTAGAAGGCCCACAGACTGTGCATTTAATTACTGTTCATATTTCATGCCGTCAGACTGAATTTCATTTAAAAAGAAAATGATTTACCTATCTTTAAAAAGCCTTATATACTCTGCTGTGGCTGGTTTTGATCCACCCCCATCCCTGTTACACACACACACACACACACACACACACACACATACTTTCGGGGAGAGAGTGTATATACTTACATTTTAAAATGCACACACATGCGCACTCACAGTATCACAGTTAATTCTATAAGATGTTCTCTGCTTTTCTACTCTCCTCCAGAAATGGACAAATGGCAGCTATCCTATGGGGGTAGGGAAACGCTTTCTGGAAAGGCAATACCACATTTGGTGAGAAAAGGTTTCCTGGGTTCAGTGGAGATGTGGTCTTAATTTGCTGGCATCTCCGACTGTGGACCGAGTGCCTCTCTTCTTCTGTCTCTTCTAAATCATGGCAGGCAGACAGCTGTTTCTTCTTAAGATTGCATGCCCATCTACTCGGTTGTCTCCTGGATTCAGCTTAGAGACAAGTTTAGCCCAACGACAACAAGGCAATGTCTTCTCTGTTGCTTAGGACACAAGACGAATCCCTCCGAGTAGCCTGGATAAGCTTTTAAATGTCTCCGTCATAGTGGCTGTAACAGGAACTGTTGGCCAGGTCTCTTGCCTACCCATCTGTTACTCCTCCAGCACAAAGTGGCTCAGACATAGCCTCTGGGAAGATCTATCTCCTTAGAAATACTAAATTCTCAAATGAACAATGCTCCTAAAGTACAGCTTAAACACACGTGTAGGAAAATGGGAAGTTTAATGGAGATAACAAAAACTTAATCCATTGCCAGATTAATTTGTTAACCCTTATCTTTTCTTTGAACATAGTGTCTGTGTCAGGGTGAGGGAGGCTGGTACCTTGTGCATGCCTGTGCAGTAATTTAAAGGCATACAGCTCTCCCTCCTACTAGGGAATTCATTATTTCGTTTTATATTAACTTTCTTGTTATGATGGTGCTGCTTTTCAGGAGAAGGAAGTAGGAAAAGAAAAGAGAATTCTGTGGGGTTTTCTTTTCTTTTCATCCAAAAATTATGTTCTACCATTGCAGCAAGAGGTAAGACCAGTTTTGGTTTCAAAGCTATCAATCCCGCCATTTCCCAGTGACTAACTATGACTAAGTTTTTAGCCTTTTCAATCTACATTTGGTCCATGGAGAAGGTAATTATTTCCAGGGGTTGTTAAGATTTAAGGTTAAAAACTAGGTGAAATTAAAACTGAACATTGTAGCGGGGCCGTGGTGGCGCATGCCTTTAATCCCAGCACTCGGGAGGTAGAGACAGGCAGATTTCTGAGTTCAAGGACAGCCTGGTCTACAGAGTGAGTTCCAGGACAGCCAGGGCTACACAGAGAATCCCTGTCTCGAAAAACAAAAACAAAACAAAACAACAATAACAAAAAACCACCTGACCATTGTAGGCACACCATAAATGACATTGCTTTTGAGGAATGTACAAGTTCTATAATGACCCCCTCCCTCTGCTCTCTGTAAACTTTGAATATAGCGGTCAGGTCCAAAAGAGACAATCCCCAAATCCCCATGCTGCCATTTGCTCTCATCTTCCTTGTGAATGTCACTAGTCACTTGCCTGGTGACATGAAAAATTTGATAGTACATTTTATTTCATAGAAAGGTGTTAGGTGGAGAAGACACGAGCTATTTTCTCAAGCTTAAGCTCCTGAAAGTTTACCTCAGGGTGTTACTGAGCAAAAGAAATATCTATGTGCACACATTTTTGCCAAACTCCCCCTGCATACCCTGTCAGTTCTGGAGGCGGGTTTGATGGTAGGGCTGTAAGTTTAGTCAAGTGACAAACCTCTCATGTGTATCAGCATCTCCTGATTTGAAAAAGACTACATGTGATACTTAGTTTTCATTGTCAGCCTGACAGAATTTAGAATCCCCAAAGATGTGTCTGTGAGGGGTTGCCAGAGAAGTTTAACTGAGAAGGCGAGACCTTCTGTAGATATGGGTGGCATCATCCTATGGGCTGGGGTTCCAGACAGAATAAAAGGGAGACCATGAGCTGAGCCCCAGCAGTTGTCTCTCCACTTCCCAGCTCTGTGTGTGACGTGACCAGAGAGTGAACCATCTCATACTCCTGCTGCCAGGCTTTCTACCTTGACAGGCTGCTTGCCACTAAATCATGAGCCAAACTAAAATCCCTCTAAAATCCCTGTATTTGGTTATGAGAAAGTAAAGTTATGCAGTTGAAAGAGAGTCACAAGAGTCTCGTGCAAATAAACACCTTTAGAAACTTACAAAATCAGTATAAGAAACAGTCACTAAATTCTGCACTCAGATAAATGCCAGAAATGACTGCGATTAATATGCTTCATCGTGGGGTCCCCTAAGAAAACAATAGAACTTATTTAAAAAGTTAATAGCAGAGGCTAGACAGATGGCAGGGTTGCTAAGAGTCCTTGTTGCTTTTGTATAGGGTTGGAGTATCATACCCCGGTCAGAGGCTCATAACCATCTATCACTCCAGTTCCAGGGGACCTAATGCCCTCCTCTCATCCCCATGACACCTGTACACAGACAGACAGACAGACAGACAGATGGACAGGCATGCATGTGCACACACACACACACAAATAAAACAAATTCATGTGAAGTTAACAGACCGTATGCCAGGAGGGGATTTCTTCACTAACTTCTGATGCCTCTGTGTAGATCCTATCGCTTTCTTGATATGATGATTAAGGTCCAGAAACCCTGAATCCCATTACAACTTGAAGAGTCTTCTTATGTAACATCTTAATGATTTTAATTAGGCCAAAATATACATCAGATGAAATCTACTATTTGAGTGATTGTAAGTATACAGTTCAGACACATTAAGTACACTCCGGTGTCTGACAATCACCAACACCAATCTCCAGAATATTTTTGTCACAATAAACTGAAATTCTACACTTTAATTAAGCTTGAATTTCCCTTTCTCCCCTAGCCCCTGAGCCGCTAGTAATCACTCACTGTTCTACTGACAGTCTCTATATATTTACCTACTGTAGGCACCTTATATATGTTAAGTCAGTTATTGCTAATCTTTTTGCGCCTGGCTTATTTCACTTAACATGGCGCTTGCAAGGCCCATCATGCGGTGACATGAATCTGAAATCTCTTCCTTGTAAAGTTGTCTAGCACTCACTGGTATGCTCACACCATATTTTGTTTAAAGGTTCATCTGCTGGTGGAGTCTCCGGTCATTCCCATATTTCTTGACTGCTGTGTATGGTGATATTAGTAACAGTACCTTTTAGCCTGAAATAGAGAACTAGAGAGTCAGTGAAAATCTAAACAAACTCACAAGCCTATGGACAGTAGCCTATCTGTCCAAGTCAGGCCCATATGTTTTCAGTGGAGCCAAGAAAATCAGTCCAACATCTCATCTCTTTATTCCTTTGTACAGCGCTGACTACTAGAAGATGCTCTACTCTTTCCAACAAAGCCATTCAGCCTCTTTGGATCCATTACAAACAAATCTTCCTAGGCCACACACTGATCTGTAACACACTTGGGGCTAATTAAGGTCAAACAAGGTTCTTCTTGAGCTTTTCTATACACATATCCCTCTGTCTTACTCAGGGCATCAGCCCAGCACACCCTGGTGATTGTAATGCTGACCAATGGGCCTGCAAACCGGACAGGGGAAGGGAGACTTTTCCCCTATTTCCTGTTTCTAAGGCTCAGGCAGCACCTGTCACCAGCCGTCTTGACTTTCTCAGGTTTGCTTTTGAGCTTCTTTGCTTTCTCATCCTTGCACTAAGGTTTATCAGAGGAAACACTTGCCCTGCCAAGGATGGCCTCCATGCTGGGACAGATTAATCCAAGTTGAGTGAACTTCCTCCAGACAGAGGACACTAATTATTACTAAGGCACTTAGAACACAAAGCAAGCTGCCATCTCACAGACCGGTCCCTGCCAGCTCTGCATTGTCTTAATGTCAGACCCTGTCAGTTCCCAGCCTTAATTACATCCTGTTTACAAACATTAGGCCCAGACTTCACATGAAGCCTTAACAAAGGTTGACAAAGGTCAGGGTCACATGGCAAGGATGTTATCTGTCTGTACTTTGCTCTGATAAACCAGGGGGAGCCTGCTGATGCCCGAGATAGCTTTAGAGCACAAAAGTGCCAGGTGGCCACTGGGATATCTAATCTCTTCGGACACATTTTCATCCAGTCTGCTCAGCACTGGGGTAACAAGAGGGAGCACGATCCAGAAGGTCAAATTGGTACTCTCTGTTATCTGAAATCCCTGAAGGGCAGACAAAGGTGTTGGGAAACCTACTGTCCCAGGAAGGCACATGTCACCCTAAGCCACTGAATCAGGAAAAACAAACACAGAGCACCGAAGAGCACAAGCAATAAGTTCCACAAGTGAAGGCAACTTGCTTGGTTTCTTATTTTCCTCCTTATTTTTGCTGTGTATGAGTGTTGACATTCGGGGTGTGGCAGGGGTGTCAGCTGGACCTGTCTGTGCATAAGGAGACCAGAGGACAAGCTCCAGGGTCACTCCATAAGAGCTTCTCTCTTCCCACTTTGTGGCTTGAAACTAGTTTCTCCTTAGCCTGAGGCTCACCTATTAGGCTTGGTTATCTAGCCAGGAAGCCCTGGGGACCCTCTGTCCTCTGTCTCCCTAGCTCTGGATCGAGGAATACTTGGTACCACACAGGGATGGAATCTGGTCTTCATGTTTACAGTTAAAGCTCTTTCCTGAATGAACTATCTCCCTAGCATTCCTTGTTATTTTGTAAAAAAAAAAAAAATTTAGAATCAGTAAGCAGGTTATTCTAAAACAAACAACGAGCAAACAAAAATCTTAATTTAGATCAGCTATGTGTGCTAAATTTGGAAGTAGTTCACTAGATATATACCCACCACACTTAGACTTCTAGACTTCTTTACATTTCAGTGGGCTAAAATAATAGTTAATGTCATAACTCATAATCACTGTTTTTTAGGTTACAGCCTTATTGGTCCCTTATCAAATTTCTGGATTTACAAATAAAGAGATATTAGCCTAATGAAGCTAGGTAAGTCAACCTACACGATGGCAAAATGAGCCTTTAGAAGTAAACTCTCCTGCCCCAGTCTAAGGTCCTGGCCCACATTCTGGGGAGTTGGCTTCGTATTCATGTGATTAGCTAGTGACTAAAGATTTAACTTACAGCATTTCCTCCTTTGATACACCCCACCCCAACCTACTGCCATCTTTCCTGTGACAGCTCCCCATCCTCCAACACATAAACGTCTTTAAATACTTTTCTCTGGACTCGCTGCTCTAAATCTTGAAATTCCCGTAATGCTCACAAAAGCATGAAGAGATATCTGAGCGAACTGCTTGGGCCTTACACGTTTGATTTTCTTGTAGTATGGAGACTTTCACTGTGCCAGACTCTCTTGTATTTAAGTCCAGCTCCAAGCTGCTCCCAAGGCTGACTCCATACACTCCTAGACTGAGCAACAGCTGACGACTTGGCTGTAGTTGAATTCCTAGACTAAGGCTGTTCCTAGCAATGGGCTCTGTACCCTTTCTCACCCTGTCCAGCTTGCCAGACCATTTTCTTAGTCACCTCCCAAGCTCACGGAATCCTGATCAGTGCTTCTCAACCTCCCTAATGCTGTGATCCCATAATATCTTGTGTTTTGTTGCTACTTCTTAACTGTAATTTTGCTACTGTTACAAATTGAAATGTAAAGATTAGATATGCAGGATATCTGATAGGTGACCCCTATGTGGGTCACCTCCTCTAGGTGGAGAAACACTGCCCCAGAGCTTTGATGTAGTGCCACCAATGGGCAAGTCTGCATTTTCCAAGTTTAGCCTTAATTCCTTATCTCTATCTTCCTCATTTCTGTGAGGTGCATCAATAGCACACTGTCCATTATGACAAAAAGAGGCTGAGGACCCAATCACTACCAAGGCTTTCTTCCTTCCCAGACCTCTCATCCTGGATGGAAGAAGCACCATTCTCCTTACCTGCAACCTTCAGAGCATCTTTTCTCAGATCCAGTACTTTATTCTGGTAAGAAACTCCATCTTGTTCATTGCTTTCTTCAAAGTGACGTCTGCGTCACGGACAAAGATGTCACTCATAACATCTGATGAATGAGCCAGTGAAGGGCAGAAACAATGGCTCAGTTGCTTAAAGTGCTTTCTGTATGAGCATGAGGACCTGAGTCTGGATCCCCAGCACCCACATTTTTTTAAAGAGGCTGGGGGTTACAGAGCGCTCCATGTCTTGTGGAGATGGGATGTGCAGAAACAGACAGATGTTTGGGTCTTGCTGAGAGTCTAGCCTGTCAGTGGGCTCTGAGTTTAGTGAGAGATCTTATCTCAAAAAATAAGGTATCATTTCATGACACTCTTCTTCATTCTCTTAAGTTCTCTGTGGGGAGAAGGGAGGTGGTCTCACTGTGCAGCCCCAGATGGTCTGGAACTCACGGAGATCTAACCTGCTCTGTTTCATGAGTGCAGATGAATGCATCACCGCACCCAGCCTTGGCTCTTACATTCCTTCTGTTCTCTCTTCTGCAATGTTCCCTAGGCCTTTGGAGGTTGTGGATGACACCAATAACCCATTTAAGGCTGAGTGCCCATTGATTGCTTATTCTCAGCCTTCTGACTAGATATATCTGTCTGCATTAACCATTGCCTTCTGCAAAAAGAAGTTTCTTTACCCAAAACAGAAAGCAATACTAGTTTATTGGTACAAACATGAGTATGTAAGAGGCCCTCTCATCCACATATGATGTTGACACAGCAGCCATGAACACAAAGCAGCTATGCTGATCTGCCCAAGTCCTTCAACTCCCAATCATGGAGGGGTGCTCCCATGAAGCCCCATCTGTCCTAAGAAAGGAATGACTGTTCATAGCTATAGAAGTAGAGGGTGTCATTTTATCTAATTCTATAGCCAGTAGAAGACTAGATGGGAACAAGTTTAGAGGGAAAGGAAGGGTAATGTCGGAGGTAACGGGAGGTTAGCATAATCTCATTACACTGCAACTGTGATTGAAACTGTCAAAAATAAAGAAAAATGGCGGAGAGCAAAGAAGGAAGATGCCCAGGATCACTTCTGACCTCTACGTGCATGCTCGCACTCACACGCATGTGCACACATACACACACCCATCCATACACACCCATATATCCAATTAATCCATCAATTAGTAATAAATAAATGGACAGAAATAAAAACCTCAATGAATGAACCCAGGAATTTATAGGCAGATTTTATAAAATTGATTCTCTTATCATTTCTCTCTCCACAGTATTCCACTTCCTATTTTTTACTTCTTCCCTCACCACCAACCCCATTTACATGGCTTCCATTGCCAGGAGTCTGAATTACCACAACTAGGATTGCTTTGGCTGCCTTAGTTTCCCTGTCTAACCTCTCCAATCACAGCTAAGCATAGATAAAAGCACTAATTTATCAACATGGCGCCTCAGTCTTACCTAAAAGCACAGACCCTTTGAAACTATCCGAACTCACACTCTAACTTGTCACATAAAAATGTCAAGTAGCTCCAGGCCCAGATCCAGCTCCTGCCAAGTGTGACCTATTCCATTGCCCTGGGATGAGAATGAAACACTGTTAACTACCTTTTGCCTGTTACCCTCAGAACAGGTGTGCACCCCATTCTGTGCTCCAGACCAGCTTTCCTGGCTCATAGGAGATTATGTCATGAGGAACAAGATCCACAATTGCCATAAAGACAGATCACAGCTTTGTTGGTCATCCATGAAGTATATACACAGAGCAAAGGAAGATGAATCTGCTCATGAAGTAGAATGGGGAGCTCTCGAACAACAAGCTTGACTTCAGGCAGTAAAATTAAGGTTTAGTAAAACTGGATGAAAATCCCCAGGTGTGAGATTATTTAAACTGCTGCACTCACTGTGATGAGATGTGTAACCACTGAAGGCTAGAAATTTATTTTGAGATGTTTTCACGGTACAACTGGGCATTCCAATTTTTCTATGCCTGCTAGGCAATAATGAAATAGCCAATAGGAATATTTATCAATTAGCAGTAGGAGCTAGACACGGAGGGTCAAGACTGAGGGGAGGAGGGAGGAAAGAAGGAAAAGAATGAATGGAAGGATGAACTGTTTTCCTGCAAAACCTTGAGGGAGCATGATAGAGTTGGCTCTCTGCATGCATTACAGACACATTTGAGTACTAAGCACAGTTTAAAGATAGACAATAATCGTCCATTTTCCGGGCTTGCATTGACACATTAATGGCTCTGTTCATAAGTCTTAAGACAAGATTGATAATTAAGAGCTTTAAAAACATCAGGTACGCTTGCAGCCTCTCCCCTCCCCTGAAAAATAACTGTCCTGCCATTTGTCAGGGTTGTTTTCTGTTTCTTACATTTCAAACTCCTGCCTTGTGTACAGCTTATTACTCCATCAGAGCTGGTCACAGCCAGGGCTAACGCCTCTGGAAATATACACCTGATATTTCACAACAGCCCTGTCTGCAGCTGCATGCCATACTAACCCAAACACAACAAAAATCCAGTTTTGGGGAGGAAAGGATTTAAAAGGGTCATGAAGAAACCATTTCAGGATCCCAGCTCCGATTTTGGCATTGGGACATGTCCAAAGGCCCAGAGTCCAAGTGATCTCTAGAATTCTTGCAATAAAAAGGACCTTTTCTAAACAAGAAAAGAGACCATGACATAACCCAAACCTCGACAACAATTAAGCAGAGAGTCAAAAACTAGCATTTTACCAAATAATTTCTGGTGCCAACTTGCCACTGCCCTGCTTACAGCAGATAGCTAGGGATGGGGAGGAGGCAGTGACTAAAGATCTAGCTTGCAAGAAGCAGGGGGCAGGGGAAAGAGGCTCTGATGGTAGAGAATTAAGCAGGAAGTCAAGCGCTCAGAGAAAGGAGTAGAGGTCGGTGGGAAAGCGACTGTGCTGGCTCACATTGACCACTGAGGCCTGGGAGGTCAACATGGAGACTTTCCTTCAGGTGTGGGTCCCAGACAAGACCATTTGCAATTTAACAATGTTAGGTTTGATTATGGAAATGCCTGCTACTTGAAATGGGTACAGGAGCTGTCCCCCATCCCCTTCCTCAGCACAGCAAGGGCCAGTGCTGTGTGCAGGCATCATGGGTAATGTAAGAAGGCCGGGGGCTGGCTGAGCACTGCTGGGGCTTCCTACACATCAGACTTGTGCATCACTCTCCTAAAATACCTGAGAGCTCGTACATTTGAAAGTCAGTTTTCTATTGTAATCAATAAGATAACTAAGCACAGGGAATATAATTATTTGGGCCTCTTCGGTCAATCATTTTTTTAAAAGTTTTTAACAGATATATTTCAGCCTAATAATAAAGAGGAAAAGTGGGGATCAGGGCTGCCCACAGGAGTCCACCACCCACATCCGACAGCCAGAAGAACAGCTGCCTCCTGAGAAGCCAGGTTAGAAACAGGCAGAGCCCCAGCCTGAAAGGCCCCACCTCACCTTTGGTTCCAGTACCATGGCAGCTCTCCTGGGTCCTTCTGCTCCTCTCTCCTTCTACTCAAAGAAGGAGAGTACAGGACGCAAAGCCGAGGGGATCTGCTAGGGGATCGTGCCCCAGGCCAGACCCCAGGAATAATATTATTCTGTGAATCTATGACTCCCAACTCGCTCGCTCCATTGTGCCAACCCATGTTTTGGGCAGCTGGGAACTGGCCAAGTCCAGCAGGGCCAGCAGCCCAGACAAACAGCCACTATCCTTTATTGACACAAAGTAAATACCCAGTGCCACCATATAAAGTCAACATTATCATCTCCATTTTACAGGGGAGAAAATTAAGGTAATCGATTTAGCAGGTTCCGGGTAGGATTTTAACCTCCGTTTGTCTGACTCCAAGACATTTTTTTTTTGGTTTCGGAGCACCACACTGTTTTCCCCTACCACACTATTCAGCCTCCTGGGTCCCTACATAAGCTCATAATCAAGAAGAAAATATAGCAAAGGATTCTCTTTCACGTTCAAACAAGACGTCTGGAAATGAAGTCCTTCGCGCGGGAGGGGGCTTAACAATTTACACTCAATAGCTTAAAATTTTAAAGCGAAAGCTTGAATGTCAGAGCCAAAGCACCCACCTGTCCCTTGTCCCATCACGGTTTACACGGGCACCTCTGCATGAAAGCCTTGCGAGATGTACTTATGCATATAAAAATAAATATATCAACAGTGTGCAGCAATTTCCACAAAAGTAGTTCAAAGCATTTTCCAAAGGCCAGATTCAGTATTTGCTTGAGGAGAAGAGAATTTTGTGAACAGCATCTCTTCAATAGTCTAGCTTCTTTCTTACACACCCACATGCACTCACTCACACACCCATGTATGCACAAATCCACATGCACTCACACATGCACACAGACACACACACAAGTATACACACATACATATACTCACTCACACACCCATACACACACACACAGTCATATACGCACATAAACTCAGACACACACGCACATGCAAACGTGCACACGTATGCTCGCTCACACACCCATACACACGCACACATTCACGTATCCTCACACAGACGCATATGATACGTGAGTGATGATGTTAAAATGCAAAGTGTGTAGAAAACATTCAAAGAAAATAACCAGAAATCTGGCTAGTACCATTTGAACACTACACACTTCTAAGGCTCAATCTGTAGTAAGCGAACTGGAGAAGAGGGGTGTGGGTTGATGAGCAGGGTGCTTGCCTAGCATGCACAAGGCTATAGGTTCCATCCCAGACGACAAAGACTGATGGTGCTGACTTTGTGTATAATCCCAGCACTTGGGAGGTAGAGACAGGAGAATCAGAAGATCACTATCAACTACAGGCTAGTCCAACCTACATGAAGTTATGTCTCAAATTTCTAAAAATAAACAAGTTATACTTTTTATAATTATATAATAATTCTTACTAGCAGCCAGTAAAAGCAATGTCCATGGATTGATGTTTAAAATGAGTAAATTATTAGATAGTAAGTAACTTCTGGGCCACTCATTGTAGAAACTGCACACATACAGTCACCATGTAACAGACCTTCAGCAGACGTGAAGGGAGCACCTTAGGTTAAGAGGAATTGACCCTATCTTGTCCACCTCTTTTTCCAAGTCTATTATCTGCCCACTTTTATCAATAAATATCCACTTTTCAGGTGACATTCATGGACAACCATACCATGTAAAGGCCCTGTGCAGAGCTATATCCTCTTAGCTCAGATTCTCTGCTGCTGTGCTGACCTTATACTCAGTGTTACCAACCCACATGTCGGATGGAGAGGCCAGCTGGGTCTGACTCCAGAACTAAGCTCAAACTCACTGTGCTGCCGGAGTTCTTCCACAGTTTGCTTTCTGCACAGGTTTGGAATATAGGGAATCTATGTTTCTAATGCCAAAGAGACAGGAATATCTTCCTGACTGCCTACCAAGAAATTCATCTCTTCCGATTCTTTAAGAGCCAGCTCACGGGGGGAAACTGGATCCTGCTTACTTTAGGTCAGCAAAGCATCTGAAATCACAAGCAATCTACACTTTCAAACCACAAGCAATAGCAGACAGATGCAACAATGTCCAGGTAGAGGAAAACAGCATCTAAGGGTGGTTAGGAAGTCATGTTGTGGCATGGGCAATAGGAACTTTCTCAAGTCAGCAAACAACTAAAGTCACCTGAGAGTAACTAGCTGTCTTCACCAATAATTCTCTAGGTGACACTGGTCAGTGATCAAAATAAGCATTTAAATACCATGAGCTGTGTAACAAAGATGGATGAATAGATGATTGACAAATAGATAGATAGATAGATAGATAGATAGATAATTACTAAATAAATAAATAAGCAATTATAATCATCATTGCCTTTGCAGCAAGCCCTAGGGAGATCAAGAGCTAAATGATGAAGGGGCCATTATTGCTTCTTCAATCGTGTTGGCTACTTCCAAACAAGCCTCTTGACCTAGGGAGAAAATAAAGCTGAGTAATTCTCCCCAGGGCTTTTTCTGACTCTGTTACTACCATTGGATCCCTTCCCCTAACTAGACTACCTAGCTGAGTCTCAGTGGGAGAGGATGTGTTTGGTCCTGCTGCAACTAGATGTCCCGGGGTGGGGTGGTACCCTATGGGGGCTTCCCCTTCTCTGAGGAGAACTGGAAGGCATAGTGGGGGGGGGATTTGTAAGGGTGGGACTGGAAGCAGAAGATGGAGAGGAGCTGCGATCAGGATATAAAGTTAATTAATTAATTAATTAAAATTATGGACAAAAAGAAAGAAAGAAATTCTTCCCAGCTGCTGGATTTCAGTGAGAGATTAACTAGAGTTGAGGCTCATTCATAAGGGGATGGATTTAGCTAAGTACCTTGATTTTGTTGCTGCTTTCAAGCAGATTATATATTCCATATTTGCAAATACTAACCCAATTTGTACTGTAGACATTTTGAGTTATGAGAAAAAAAAAATAATTTGCCACTAGATTATCCCAGGACGAGTATCTAGGGAAAGCATCATCTCCAGGGGTTTATACGAATACACTTTTCTTCTCAAACTAGCCAAAAACATACCCTGAGCCCTAAAATTTTTCAACAGTCTATTAGACAAAGGGGAAAAGCTCCCTGGAATTACTGCTATTTTCAAAACATTAGCAGTTCCAGGGTAGAATGTAGCTCATAAAAATGTCCCCAAACAATAACAGGTCAATGAGAGCCCAAGGAATTCTATCCATCCATTTAGTTAGGCAGTATGCTGGGTACTGAGAGTTCACCTACAGAAAAAGGCATGCAGAGCCCTTACCCTAAAGGAATGTATATATCTCAACAGAGAAGGAAGACACCAAGATACCAAGACGTCTAAGTATACAGAGCAACTTAATCAAAAGTATGTGAAGAAAGCAGCTGCAAGTAGAGTCCTAGCAACCTCCAAATTAATTTAAAGACACCTTGATCCCAGTTAGGGGTGAAGTATCCCCCAAAACGTTCATTTAAAAGTATACATTGGAAGCATTGTTGCTGGGGGTCTGTATCGGCCGTCCGTCGAGCACTTGGACTCACTGTGGGATCTGGCCACCAAGTTCAACATCATGGCAACCAGAGACAACTCAGCCTTCACAGGTTCAAATCCCTGACTATTTAAATATCCATGTACGTATACCTCACTTTCACTTGCTTTCTGTGGTTGTTCCCCCCTTCCCCCATGCTCCCCATGTCCTTCCCCACCCCCTCCCTCATCCTGGCAGCCAGGGTGACAAATTCTTACCTTTTCCCCTTTCTGAAACTGATAGGAAAGAAATGAAAATAATTGAGTGGAATTTTTTTTTAAAAGGAAAACAGGTAGGCACCAACTTTCCCTGACCCTGACTGGTTTTAAAACTAACTGCTATGGTCTACACCTTAAAACTGAAGACCCAGGGCTGAGGAGATAGTGCAGTTGGTAAAGGTGTTGTTGAGCAAGCCTGGGGACCTAAGTTCTAACCCTTGAGCCTACCTTAGCCACAGCTACTTGGCACGGTGTGTTCTTGTGCTCTTCGCAGTGAGGAAGGAGAAACAAACAGATCCAAAGCCTGTCAGCCTAACTGAATGCGTGAATTCCAGGCCAGAAGAGAGCATTCCTCTAAAAAGCCAAGTGCACAGAGATAGGCACATGAGAAACGATTCCTCTGATGCTAACCTCTGGCCTCCATGTGTAGGTGTATTCGCATGCACATGTACACGTGAGCATGCATGTACACACACACACACACACACACACACGAATAATACATGCAGGAAAAAACCTAGGGATCATATTATGTAAGATTTTTAAATAAGTCTGAGAATGAATCTCACCCAACAGATCTATGAGGGCTGCAGTCATTTGATGTTTGCCATGTTGAGTATGGTAAGATGAAGACAGAAGCATTGGCTAAATGGAAACCTGCTAAAAAAAATCCGATTTGCCTACAAATGCCCAGCTGTGTAAAGTCTCATGCAAATTAAATGTGCGACTTTGCTCTTCAAAGTCAAGAACCAAGGTAGTTCCACACACAAAACAGCATGGTATGATCCTGTGCTCTATTCTAAAACACCCAACTTAGTACCTGACTCTTGGCAGAAGACATCACTCTTAGAAGGAACTCTTCATAAAAACAGATGAGGGAAGACAGGGTTAGGCGTGGTCTCTGGCTCACAGAGCCAGGAGCTTAAACAGCTCCGGGATCTTTGGTCTTTAAAAAGCAAGCATTCCTTCTCCCATTGGTTATTTGTTTGATTGGGTTTTTTTGTTTGTCTGTTTGTTTTTATTGGTTTTCTTCATTTGCTTGTTTGTTTGTTTGTTTGACTGCTGACTGTTTGGCAAGCACAAGGGGGCACTGATGAGTTTTGGCTGGTCATCATCCACTCTGCTCTGAATCAAGCAAATACTTTCCTAGAGATGGCCTTCCCAACCCACTGAGACTTGGTGTACAGGGTTGACTCCATCCTGTCTCACTCAGACTCCCAAAGACAGCATACAATGTAGGCCTGGACAATAGGAACCTTTCACCCACGGCTACTATGAATGGTTCAGGATTGGAAATGGGACCCAAGCCAGGCCACAGTCTACATTCTGCACATCCATGGAAATCGCTGGGAAGAGCTGAGCTCTTCTTGTCACTGGCAATGAGATTCCCGGAATGACAACCAGAAGAGAGATGGCCTGAGAATGCAAGCAACATGGAAAACTTCCAAGCGCAGAAATGGAAAGGGACTCTGAGCCATAATGACATCAGGAGTCCTGAATTCAGCACTGTTGGCACCAACCCACCCCAAGCCTGATGAGTAAATCTGAATTGCATTTTTGTCTTTTGCAAGCCCAAGAATGTTGACCCAATCTTCCCACTCCCCCAGTCCTAGTCCATTGCCAGGTTCTACCTCTGTAGGCATCTAGGACAATGGACAAGCTGCCTAGTGAAAACCATGGCAGTCAGAGGCAACTCAGCCCTCACAGGTTCAAATGCTCCATTATTTAAATACCCATGCACATACATTTAACTTTCACTTGACTTCTGCTGTTGCTTTTTCTTGTTTCCTTGTTTCCCATGTCCACAGTCACTTCGAGAATGGATCAATCCCTCTTAAACTTCACAGCCCGAGTGACAAATTCTTGCTTTTTCCCTTCTGTAATTGATAGGAAAGAAATGAGACTACTTCCCTAAGTATAGAATGGGATTTTTTTTTTTAACTGAAAACATCTAGGATAATATTTGCTAGTTTTAAAAACAACTGCTATGATCTACACAGAACCTTAAAACTGAAGACACTGAGCTATGGAGATAGTTCAGCTGGTAAATGCATTGCTGGTCAAGCCTGGGAACCTAAGTTCTAACCCTGGAGGCCTTGAGCAAGTCCCCTAGGCTCCTGACTGTCAGCCCAACCTAATCAGTGGACTCCAGGTCTTGGTCTAGCACCTTCTGGAGTCACCTTCCCTCTACACCTCAGTTGGCTTGGAAAGAAGGCAATTAAACTACATTTACCCTATCCAATATTAATATGGCTCTTACCTGGAATAGTGTGACCATCAGTAAACCAGATCAGTAATATACACGCATCTTGGCAAGCAAGCACCCTTTCACACATCAAGTGACATTATTTGTTAGAAGTCCTGGAGCTATCTCATTCCTCGCCCTAGCTATTTACTCCTTCCACTTTGTCAAGTAGCAACTGGCGTCACATCTAAAGGACTGTGCTAGCCAATCATCAAACCACTGAAAAACCTTAAAATCTAAATGTAAAATAGCAGTGCACATGCTATGTAGAAAAGCAGAAAGTATGGGCAGGGTGGGGGCTTACATGTCTAGCAAAATAAGTCTTGAAACCTACCTCTACTACCCCGCTTGTTCACTCTTCCATCCCATCTGTTCAGCTTGGAAGTCAGATAATGATTGAGCCCCCAGTTACTAAGGTGGTTAGCACAGATAAAATCACTGGCCTTTTGGATTGCTGAAATTAAAACGTACACACAGGCTGCGACGGGTAGATGACGTTCAATGACTCTCACTCATTTATTTCATATTTGTCTCTTTAAAGTTAGTGATAAAGTGAGCATTGTCAAACTCTTTTACCTTTTCTTTGTATAGAAAATTAACAAACAAAACTGTAGGAGTTTGTCCTCCTAAACAAGACCAGGCAAAACTCAGGCAGCGGCCACACAGATGTCTGAGCACTGAACCCGAAGGGCAGTGAAAGGTCTTAGGAAGGACCTCGCCGGCTCTCCTGGGACAGAGGACTATCTCATTCTGTCTGAGGATTTCACACCCTGATTCTGCCGAGGAGGAGACAGCCATCTCCCAGAAGTATCAGTGTCTTTCAGAGGCACAGCAGCCTCCCAGGGACAATTTCCCACTAAACTCACCCTCACAAAGAACTTGTGGAAAGAAAGAACCACCCAACTAAATCTGCCATTTCATACCTCACAAGCTCAGTTAATCTGGCGGGTGTGTGCGATGCAAGACGGGATGCCGCACTTAACCCAGTGCTACGTTCTTCAGCATTAGCTAGAACCACGAACCTTCCTCACATACACACACCGCGACTTCTCCAGGCTGCTTGTTGTCTACATGTTAAAAAAACAAAGCCACACTTCTCACCAGAAGCTATAAAGAGAGCTGCCTGCTTAGCAAATACAAACACAAGACACCAGGAAGCAGCTGTGACTGAAGAACAAGACCTGCTCAAGATCAAGTGGTCTAAAATCTAAGCGTGGGTCGGGAGGGCATCGTGATGCCCTGCCCCTAGCTGAGAAGCTGTCAGCGGTAGACGGATACAGGGGAGAGTAGGTGGAATAGTCAATCTCTTTCAAGGATGAGGCTACCCATGCTCCAGTAGATGATCCTACACCCATGCGCGTGTAGGAAGAACTAAGGGGACTCTATGGAACGACATAGGGAAGGAAGGGGGAGTGAATTTGATCAAAAGACATTATATGCGTGTGTAAAATTCTCAAACAAAAACACTGCAAGGCACCCAGTTAAATGTGACTCATAGACAAATAATATTTGTATAAGTGTTTCCAAGATATTTCAAGGTATATAATTATACTTTATGTTTATATATATATAAGAATACATGCATTTATATAGGTAATATATACATATATTCCCATAGTATGTGTATTTATGATATACCAATATATTTATATAATACACAGATGCATTTCTATATATATAGTTTATTATATTTTATATGTTTTGCATATGTAATTTTGTTTCATCTGAAATTCAACTGACTGTGCATTCTGTATTGTATCTGGCTACCTTATCCCTAAATTTATCAGTTTTTTCTATTTTTCTCATAGAAATAAACCTTGCCTGGATGGAAGAGTGTACAAGCTGAAGTGCTCCACGTGTGCTGGGTTTCGGGACACACTGTGCTTACTCATAACCGCTCAGCGAGGTAGGCCCAAAGTCCTTAATCCCCACTTAACAAGCATTGACAGTGGAATGAGTTGCACTGAGTTTACAAAGTAAGTGAGTCGAGCTGGGATTCAAATCAAGATCCTCTGGTATTTGGTTGGGGGCTCTGTCAATCACTAAACTAAACAAGTCTAAGAGGAAGAATAATTTAAGAGATTGGCTAGAAAGCCTCCGTTCAGCGAGCGAAAATACCTGCCATAGCCACCGGGCACTGCCTAAGTAAGCAGTGATCTGCCTGTGTTCTTCGCAGGCAGAGAGGCCATTAAGAAATGAAAGCAAGTTTAGATTTCGTTGGCATGTGAGTGTTTGACATTTTGCATTTCCAGAAACTAAGGTCAGCTCAAGGCTTTCAGCTCTGGGACCCAGACAGCACTGTGAGTCAAACCCTGGTAGGCAGCGGTGAGCAGGAAGAGAAGGATTCGCTGCCTTCTCTTTGAATTATCTTTATGTCTACAGCTAGAAATAAAGCAGAGTTCGGTGTAAGTTGTGTAATCAGATAAGATTCATCATTGTACATACATTACCAGGAAACAGTTGGGTACAATGGTACAGCGTTCCGTGCCCAACACTGGCTGTTTAACTGCAAGCAAAGCGATGCTCGACAATCACGTGACAGAAAACCGAGCTAATTCCTTTGTTTTCAACAAAATTTAGATGTATTATGAGCTCAACACACCACCGCTGCGACATTCAAACTTCAAAGCTTTCTCGCTTCTCCCACGAAAGCAAATGGCCAGCTGTCCCCCCACCAAAAGAAAACATTTGTGTTTCCACCTCCAGGAAAACACACTGATAACTCTCATCTGCTTGTTCATTTTTAGAAGCTGTCCAAGGAGCAGCAACTGTCTGAGACAGCTGTAGGAAAAAAATTGTATCAGAAATCCCAAACTGCCCCAGAGCTCCAGGGGAAAAAATATCTAAAGATTATTATTGGGGTGATGACATTTAAAAAAAAAATAAAAGTATACGGTATCACAGCATTAAACTATTGGAATAAAGAGTCAATTCAAGGAGACACCCAAAATTTATACACTTTATTGATTTTAAATTTTATGCACTCTGCTATATGAGTAAATCTTTGGTAGTAATTCGAATACTTTGAAACACTGTAAATTACAAGGGCTGTGGGGACTTCGGAATGGCCGTGGAGTTGGCTCGCACAGAGAAGAAGACTCAAGAAGAAAATGCCAAACAACGGTTGTCTCGGGATCCACAGTTGAGAAATACGTGAGACCTGAAAACATCCTGTGTTCCATGTATTATATTAGAATCTGAAACTGTCCCTACTTCCAAGCAGGCATGTGAGTAAGTCCCCTTAGGTTCCTGGAGCCTGCCATCTTGTTGAAACTTCAGGCCTGGTCATTTGTAATTTCCAACCATATAGGGAAAATGAGAAGTGACAGATGTGGAGGATGTGGGCGGAGCTTTATATTTTTATGTCAATAAGCTCTCCTGACACTTAGGGAAACGGTTGACACATTCAAGTGTGAGTAACAAATCTATCCACTGATTCATAAGCCACATGTTTACTTAAAGAGGCCTGGTCCAATAAATGAGGATCAAAATCCCAAGTACTTAAGTCCATAAAATTCTCCAAAGTGAAATGCAGCAATGGAATCGGCTTTGGCCTCCCTGGGATGAGGAGAGACTTTCAGATAAATGTGCCAGGTTATTTTGCCCTCAGTCTCACTCCCATTCAAAATGGGCTTTCATCTTAAATCTGTTTATCACTTTCCTTTCACTCTGAGACACAGACCTACCTTCCTAATGATTTAACTTGTGTGAGTATAAAGTCATCTTCATATACAGGTAGCTAAGTGTGAACCACTTTTGGTGATTTCTACTCACATTTACATTATGTGTGAGTCTACATTTGCAGCCATCTTGAACTGTTTCCCTCTGTCCCTCCTGACAAGAATATAAAGCTATATAAAATCATGATCCTACAATTTATAAAGACATTGGAGGATCATTGGTAAACAGAAATAATTTCCTATTTATAAAAAGGGGACAAATGCTTGGTGTGCCTTTTAATGTGAACTATTAAGAACTCAAACTCACTGTAACTAACACTGGAAAGTTCATAGTAACTCGTAAGATCCTAAAATGAGAAGCCTTCTCAAAATGCGCCATTTCTAAGGACTTACCAGGCTCTTAAGGATGGGCCAGGAGTATAGGCAACCTTTGTATTCTGAGAGGGGGCAGGAGAATATCTGGGGTGGTGGCTAAGGAAGAAAGGAGCTAAGAAAGGCAGAGATCTAACTGGAAGACCCTGAGAAGCTCATTTGGAAACTTCATTAGTGACTTTGGACTTCATTAAAGCCCACGTATCACCATAGCAGCATGATCTAACAGTTTGAAAGCATTTGTCATCACTGAAAGAAAAACCTCCTTTCTAAAGGAGTAAAGAGATTGATGCACCACTGTGGACTACTTAAGCCCTACGCAGTCTCAGACTTCAGTATCAATCTAAACATGATGACTTTTGCATACGGCGCATAATTAAACATTTTCTTTGCTGGGCGTTCTACAATCCCCAGATGTTTTTCATGGCATTCATCCTCTGAATGTTTTTCTTCATAATTCTGGCCGCCTGCTCTTGAATCTTCAAGTTTGTTTTTTGTTCCTAATATCTTTTCTACAGAGGCTGCATTGTGCCAGAGGTTGGATAAAACTCTGGGAGTCTGACAGGCGATAGTCAGCCAGTGAGATACACACTCACTGGGGGATGGGGGGAGGCAGACACAGAGAGATATGCACAGAGACAGACAGACTGACATGCACAGAGACAGACAGACAGACAGACACGACTGATAGACAATGATATGCTCACACACAGGGGATGGGGGTGAAGCAGACAAATATACACAGAGGGAGAGACATACAGGCTGACAGACAGACAGAGACCCATGTATTCATTCCTCCTTTCTCCTCTCCCATTACTGTTGGCACCTGGGAAAGAAATGTGGGAATAACAGGGCCAGAAAATATAACAGGACTCGGAGTCACAATCTTCTCTATTTCTGTGGCATGAGCCCTCCCTTCTCTTCTCTTCTCTTCTCTTCTCT
>JADRCH010000012.1:5948602-5980384 GCA_019843965.1 Rhynchomys soricoides
TCTCTCTCTCTCTCTCTCTCTCTCTCTCTCTCTCTCTCTCTCTCCTTCTCTCTCCCTCTATTTTCCCATCTGTGTGTGTGCATACATGCACATGTGTGTTCATAAGCACACGTATGAGAGCCAGAGGTTAAGATTGGTTGTCTTCCTCTTTTAACACTCACACTTCTTAAAAAATTCCATGTATTTATTTATTTGTTCATTTATTAATGTGTATGTGGGTGGGTATACATGTGCCACCTCTGTGTAGAGGTCAGAGAACAAATATCCTGACAGACTCTGCTCTCTCCATCTACTGTGTAAGTCCCAAGGATTAAGTTCAGGCCCTCCGGCTTGATTGCAAGTGACCCTACCCACTGAGCCATCTCGCTGTTCCCTCCACATTGTGTTTGGGACACAGCCTTTCATAAACCTGGAGCTTATGCTTTCAGCGAGGCTGGTTAGGCATGAATCCCCCATGTCTGCCCATCTCCATCCCAGTGAACCTTCAGCCCTGGATATTACTGGGGTACAGGCACGCCACAGCATCCAGCTTTTTATGTAGGTAGGTGTCAAGGATCTGAACTCAGGTTCTCATACATACAACAAGCAATCTCTCCGCTGAGCCATCACAGTAGCCAAGCACTGTCTGTGGGCCTGCTGGTGTATCTGTGAAGTTCTGGTGGGCACACTTAGGGGTGTATGGGGGGGCAATGGATTGTTTTGACTTTGGCCATGACTGCCACCAATAGTTTTCCTGACATTCTGATGATAGACATCCTGTGATTTGCTGTCAGACTTTCTTTTTCTGGTCTGTTTTCTAAACAGAATCCTTTTGGATAGAACTGAAATAATGAAATGTTCATCATTTGGCTTAGTCAGCCACATTTTGACCCAATGATCCAGGAGAGGACATAGGAATGGAATGGTAACATGAGACTGCTATGTATGTTAGCCCAGGGCCAGGGTCCATCATTGCCAACACAGCACGTAAGAGGCAAGACTCAAGCAAATCCAAGGAAGAACACATGCCATTGTTATGCAAAGGCAGCCTTGAATTTGCTTTACTCCAAAGTAAATTTAATCTCTGAAAGTTGACAAAGACAATAAATATCTCAGATTCGATTCATACGTTTCCTTTAAAGTCAGTGTTTGAACTTGGGTCCAAGTTTCAAAATATAATATTTTTTAAAAGTGTTCTCACACCCTTTCCATATTTGTCATCTTGAAATCTGATGATGTGGATGGACGAAATGGAAAGAGTGAGTGAAACGCCTTCCTTATGCTGTTTTGCTCATTGAACGACTTATTTACAGATGGCCAAGCGGCTGTTGAGGTGCTTGAAACCCTCCTAATGCTGAAACGGGAACTTTATCAGAGATTTCAAAGCCCTGGTGTGTATTTCAGAATTCCACAGATGATGTGCCTGAAACAGAAACGATCACCCTGGAAAGTCTTTAAAACATACACAGGCCAACAGGAGCAGAGAGAAACTACCAGGCTTGGAAAACATGGAGGTTTTCCACTAGTGCCACTGATGTCCGTCTGTCACTGGAACTTTACTGACACAACACTTACTCTTTAGTGGCCTCTTCCACAGATACTTCCCAGTAAACAAAAAACACTCTTTTAAGAAATGCCAACTCTACTTTTTTTCACCACCTGAACTCCTTCAGGGCAATTTATAATGTGGCAGATATAACAGAAAAGAAAGTTGTGGAAAGTGAAGTAAAAAGTTCAAAGTGAGATGTTCCAAAAACATTAGTTGATAGGTCCCCAATGCAGACACCATCTTAGCTTATAGGACTCCTCACTCCAGTCAAAGGATAGAAGAACTGCTAATGAATCAAAGCCATGGGCCTAGTAAGCTCCCAGCACAGGGCCTTTACTATCCAGCTTATATTCACCTATGCATTAGTGAAAATCCAGAACATCTGGCCTTTTAAAGGGCTTTTGGCCTTGAAGACATCTGATCCTCACTAAAATTAGATACATCTATGCTTTGCCTTGTACAGAGAATACATTCACTGAGACAGTGTGCTGGGGTTGTGTAAGTGCTAGCTCTACCCTTTAAGTGGAATCCAGAGGCATGGCTCAAGGCACGGAAGTAGATCTCAGTGATGTGCTTACATTCCATTCAAGGGAAGGTCAGCTCACCTTACCCTCACCTTCCTGCACACAGCCATTTGTGGACACTGCCTGCTCTTAGGCAGCATGGGAGACAGTAGAGAGAAGGAAAAGATTCAACAGGAAATGGCCCTTGAGCTCAAAGAACTCTAATTGGAGAGAGGGAAGCACAAAGAGGTTGAAGGTTTTATCAAGCAAGAAGTGGACTGGTAAGGTAAGAAAACAAAGTGAGAACTGCTCATCCTATGGAAGCAGAGAAAATCCCACCAACGAGTCCCATCTGAGATGGTACCAGAAGATAACCACATGGAAGCAAAAACAGAAAGTTAGGAGGGTGTCTCAAGAAGAGAGAAAAGCACCACATTGCCCCTCAGACATCGCTGTCTGTGGAAATCACTTGGGTGCATCTGGAAAGGCAAATTTAAAAACCTTCACTCTCTGATTTTGGTTCTTTTTGTCTAACACAGGGGTCTGGAGCCTGGACTTTTGACAAATAGGTAGGTCTAAGAATACACTTGCAAAACTGCCTAGTGAGTGCCCCCCAAAGAAGAAATTCACATAGATAGAGCACAGAACTGCAGTTGTAATCCTAGATCTGGCCGAACCTGCGAGGGCCTAAACATAAGAGCCACGTTCAGAGATGTGGCGAGGCTCGGCTGCAGCCTCTACAGTTATGACCATTTGGGTGACCACAGCATAGCAGCTGGGCAGAGGCAGGCAACAATTCCAGGCAGCCAAGCATTCAACCTCAGCCCTACCACACTACGGACTATAGTCTTGGTGAGTTACTAGCCACATGGGACCTTAACTCTTCTTCTGGTGCAATACAGACACTAACCCCCAATATAAAACCTGGAACCCAACACAGTCCAAAGCTAAAACTCTTGGAGATTGAATGATGTCACTGGTGGGAAAGATATCTACACTATGAAACAGTGACTCATGTGTAAAAATCTTTTAAATATTCTGTAAAACATATGAGAGGGTAGAGATAGAATATTAAACGTGTTCTGTGTTTGGGCCTGGGTCTATCCGCAGCATACTTCAATCATGTGTATGTGTGTTTGCATAAATATTCCAAAATCCCAAGCACTCTGGTCTCAAACATTTAAGATAAGAGGTATTCAAACTGTAACCCCTAAATGCCCAAGTCACTGTGAAGATTAACAGAATGATATGCATGAAATACCTATTTTAATACTTTACCCAGCATAATAGTTTTCATAATAAAAATAGTATCAACTATGTATTGAAATTCAAGTAAACATGGGAGAAACGATGACTTCAAATTTAGAGAGTCATTCATGGCTTGCCTGCATGAAAAAGATGTGGACTTTTCCCAAGATGACAGAGTCTCCTCCTGCATGTTGCCACAGCAAAATGTCACCTGACTGTCAGCACCTCAGATTCCCTAGATGCTTCTTCCTGTCTTCTACTCTGGATCCCACCCCAGATAACTAGCCTCTGCTGGGGGGTCAGCTGCTGCCTGGCCTGGCATCACCACCAGCAGCAGACGTGATAGCTTTCCATGCCCACCTCTCCTCTGATGTGCAGGGGATTCCGTACTCACCCCAGTGTCACCATTGGGGGGCTGGGGGGCTGGCACTGTGTCTGAATACAATTGATTTGTCTGCCAAAGACACATTTAGCTGACTGTTCCAGGAAGAAGCTTCTGGTCTCCTGACTCGAGGAGCGTTTCTGGAGCCAAGGGTGGTAAATAACTGGCTGTAACAGGCCCTTCGTTTTTGAAGGTTTGGCGATATTTGACCCTCTTTATGACATTATGAGAAAGGCAAGCTATTCCCCTGCTATTATAGAAGAGACACTATTGAGTTTCAGAGAAATTAAACAGCTTAGTCGTGTGGCCTCTAAATACAAAGATGGAATGAAGGTCTTCTTGCTCTAGGACAAGTCCCTCTGCTACTGCATACCTGTGACTTCTCAAGCTCTATTTACTTTGACCCGCATTAAGAGTGCTTCCCAATATGCACAGGATCCAAATCCTTCCATGGAGATCACAACTGTTAACACACAGAGAATTAAATCCCACATAATTCTACAGCCTGACCAATAATAGACCAATATTATCGATCTATTTCTTTAAAGGGCACCCCTGAATTCTAAAATCGTTAAAGAACAAGGTGGGCCCCTTTCCATTCCAGGAGGAGCTGCGAGCCATGAGTCATCAGGTAGGGTTGGGTCTGAAGGATCCAGTAAGGGTTGTAACCCTGAATTTGCAACAGAACTTCCTGATGATCCAGAGCAAGGTCTTGAAATCCTCAGCTCAATGTTTTTAAACCCTTAAAGTGAGCTGATCACCTCTAAACTCATGCAAATGTACAAAACAAACACCACAAACTTAGCTTAGAAGTCACACAGATGCCCTTAGTAACTGCTACATTGCTTTACCTAGACCAGTATTATTAAAGATTTGCATTACTGAAACCTCATTATAACACAGCAAGCTAGGTGGTCCAGTTCTGAGTTTCTAGTTCAATGGGTCAGGGTAGAATCTGACAATCTGTCTTTCTGTGTTTCCCCCAGTGAAGCTGCTCCTGATTCATCAACAAGATTAAGAATGACCAGTCTTGAGCCACACACATGTATTGTAAGGGCACTGAAAAAGAAGGCACTGGCTAGAACTCTCTACCCTAGGTAGATGCTGAGCTGTGAGGCATCAACACAATCACTTAGAAGCAACACCATCCTGCTAGAAGAGCAAGCTGAAGACTTGTCATCCTGACTCCATCACATCCTCCGGACCATGGACATATCAAGGTCAGAAGATACTGTGTTAGCTAAAAACTTTATCTGACTCTCTTTAGACTTCAACCCTTGGGACACTCCCACACAAGGACTCTCCCTTCCCTTCTTCACTGCATTATAAATAGTCCTCAAGAGTCCCTGAGAGCAGCTAGATGGCTTTTCAGTGAAACAGAAGCACAATGTGATGGAGGATATTGACCCTTGACCCGAACGTCTTGTCAACCTCAAGATGTTTCCTGCGTCCTAGTGCTCCACTCGCAGCACACACAAATGCACAGAACCTGAGAGTCTTGGGAGAATGTAATTAAGATGGTGATTTAAGGAAATGCTGCAGCGGTTCATTTTTTACACATTTTTCTTAAAGGGAGTTGTGAATGTTATTTCTTGAAAGAAACAACGACAAAACAAGAAAATCCGTTAACCCTGTTTTCTGAAGGTGGTAGAGACAGTATATTCTCTGTGACGAATGTGTAAAATTGTAATGAACAAGACTGGCATTTATATAGTCCTGTTCTTGGGAACAAGTTTGTACTATAGCCAGTTCCCATCAAGGTGTCTATTTCTGCTGTATTATCCCATGCTCGCCTTGGTCAGAATATTAAGCAGCCACCAGATTCTGAAGTTTGCATTTCCTCACTGATCAAGTTCTGTTTCTCTGTGATTATAGATATATATCAGACCCTGGAACTAACTTTCTTTGTTTTATCAAGACCTGGTGTGCAGTGCTTCTGATTTATCATTTTTACAACAGGCTCTTCCCCGAGGGCTGCGGGTCGAGATGGTGGCATAGCCACGATTTATAGTGGGATTGTTGACGGAAAATGTATGCTCTCTTTGGTTTTCCTTCTTCAGACACCTGGTGCTTATTTCCCCACCTCGAGCTTCTGCCATTTCAGGTATTATTTACCATTTTCTGAAATACATGGGTTTATTTGGAGGGGATTTGAAAGGTAGTAGCTGCATTTCTGCAGTTGGCTGTGATTTCAACCCAATACTGATTCTTTTTTTTTTTTTTTTCCTTGTACAGTTGGGGGCCTGAAGTTCATATTCATTTCTCACTAGTTTCGCCTCATCTGCCAAGAAATATTAGTTCTCTAGAAAGAAAAAGGAAACAAATGTAGGCTAGGGTGAGCTCCTCACCGAGGCTTGTGAATTCTGCCTGTGATTCACACTGTGGGTGGTCATCTCCCTTTCTGACCAGGACAGGTTATTTATTACTGACTGAGGACTCCTGCTCCTTGAAGACTCAGAGCAAAGACCAATTTTTCTTTAGTGACTAAGAATGTTCCAGAACAGCTTGGCAAATGACAGAACTTGTGGGGCCTGAGGGGGCCCCTCTTGCCCCACTGGATAAAACTCCGAGGGAGGATGAAGCAGAGATGCTCACATGTGAGAAATGTTTGATTTTCAAGACGGACAGGCAATTCTCTCTTTGAATCAAATCACAAACCAACTGTTTACTGGCAGAAATACCTGCTGGGAACACCTTGTCAACATCAATTTGCATTTCCACTTCCAAACTAAGTTTCTGTGGATGACCTGTAGACTTGCTCACCCAAGAGCTAGTTTCAGATGTCATTTGAACTTGTCGTATTCCTATGATCCCAGCACTCGGGAGGCAGAGGCAGGAGAACTGGCATAAGTCCAAGGTTAGCCTGGGCTACATAGTGAATTCCAGGGCATTCAAGATTACACACTGAGACTGCATATCAAAAATACATGCATACATACATGCATACATACATACATATGTACATACAATCCCTCCCATTCACCTCCCTATTCATCTCTGAAAACAGAAATCAGCTTCCTCAGAATGTGGATTTTAAGTTAAAATTTTGAGAAGTTAATCATGGGTACCCCGGTAGAGACAGCCCTTAGTGTCCCTAGATGAGGGGCTCAGGACATACCCTTTTCCCCAGGGTAGTTGCTATGGCTGCTGGATGTTTCAAGTGTGCACATGAGCAGTGGCACCTTTTGCTGTCAGAAATGTGTGCTTGGGGTGAAAAGTCCACACTCCTCCAGTCCTGCATTCATTTTCTCTTGCTTAACTCCAGCCACAAAACTCCTGCTGGGTTTTATCTGACAGAACACTTGGCTGCCCAGCTGTAAACTGCACTTCAGGTTTGCCCTGTGCCCTAGCACGGCCAGGTCCTTTACTAGCAAACAAGCATGCAGTGTTGACTGTGAGCCAGGTACTGTTTAGATTCCCTGCGCGCTGGCCCACTTATTTCTCCTTGTGTTCACTAGGTGATATCCTTTCTTTTCTTTTCTGTTCTTTTTTACTTAAAAATGTTTTTCATACATTTTGATCACGTTTTCCTCGTCAACTTCTCCTCGATCACCCGCCACCTCCCCACCCAACCAATTTCCATCTTTTTTTCTGTTTCTATCTTTTCTCTGTGTGTTTCTCTGTCTCTGTCACTCTCTGTGACTTTCTCTGCCTCTCTCTCTAGGTATAAAAATAAAATCAAAACAAACAAAAAAGTAAAACAAAAAGTTGCCAAAATAAGAACACACACGCACACACATACATACACACACACACACACACACACACACACACACACACACATACACACACATACACAGACACAAAGAGTTTCCTTTGTGTTGGCCAACTACTCCTTCACTGATAAACCTAGCAGTAATCCATTGGAGAGAACCAATTTTTCCTTCACCAGTAGTTACCAATTGCAAACAGCAGCTTGGTTAGTAGTGAACCCTGTGTCTACTTCACTTTCTCAATGCTAGGACCCCATTTGGCTTGAACATGTGCAGTCTGTGCATACTGCCATGGTCTCGATAAGATCATTTGTAAAAGTTCTGTTGTATCTGAAAGATATTGCTATTCACCACCTACAAACATTTTGACCTACAACAGAGACCTACCTGTAAGATGCTGATGCACTAATAATGTTCTGGGAGTAACCAGCTACTCTCTGACTGGCTAAAAACCCACTCCATAAGATGGAACCCATGCTTGACAATGCTAAAATGGCCAATAATCTGAAGCCAGCTAGTATTCTGCTAAAGGAACATAGCGATGAAATGACTTGTGATGGCATATTGTTATACCCACAGATCAGTGTCTTGCTTAACCTGCATCAGAGAAGCTTCTTTTTGCAGTTAGTGGGAATGAACACTTGAGGCCTGCAACTGGACAATGTGAGAAAGTAGAACTAGTTGAAGCACTCAGTCCTCAAATGGGATGCCTTCAGCAAGCCATTCCTTCGAGGCTCAGGAAGGAACGTGAAGGAGACGGGTGCTATTTCTATCATCCTGTTCCATGGAAGAGGAGGTGGAAGAGCAGGCTAGAGCATCTTCACAGCTGGAAGAGCTGAGTCCCAAAAGCCTGGCTCCACAGTCTGTGCTTTATTCTCTTTTGAGTTAGGATCTCTCTATGTAGCTCCAACTAGCCTAGAACACCCTATGTTGAACAGGCTGGCCTTGAACTCACAGAGATGCCTCCTGAGTGTTAGAATCAAAGCTATGTACCACCACAAACCAGCCTTCTGTCTGTGCTTTTAACATCTGCTCTCTGGCCAATGCAAAGACAGGAAGTGAAATGGGTAAATTCTCATTTAGTCCCGAGATGGAACCTTATTGTCCCACCCCCCACATTTATTTCCTCATCCTCTCGGAAAGAATTCCTGTGACAGGACATTGGCTAGCTATCTAAATGCTGGAGCGCTGGGACTTGGTGAATGGGAGCACCCAGCCAGAGACAACAGTGGGGTGAGGAGCCACCATCAGCATCTTCTCCCTAATCTGAATCCATGCCCAGGGCTCACAAAACCCAGCTGCTACAGAAGACAGCCATATAGAAAACTCCATGCTAGTGATCTCTCCCAGTATCATCTGAGAATTAATCACCTCAACTAGAAACAAGCACTCCTTCCTGTTGGCCCCAAAGTTTTCATTATCACATTCTATTATTAGGGTGACCTCACTCTGATTCTATATTAGATTCTAGATACACGGAGAATTTCCGGTGTCGACAGACATAAGGAAAGTCTTTTAGGCACTCCTACCAGGAGACCCAGAAAGGTTAAGTATTTCAATAGTTGCATGACTCCACGCTTCTGGTCTGTTCATTCTCCATCCACAGTTAGTCAGTGTTTATTCAGCACACCGGCAGCCTATCAGGTGCTGTTGCAACTGGGGGTAAGCAATGACCAAAGCAGACAACGTTCCTTTTCCCAGTGACATAAATACAGGTACTGACAAGTGTCAGAGGCTGATTCATGTTATTAAAGTAAATAAAATAAGAAAGACAGAAACCTATGAAATGGCCGAGGGAAAATGGTCCTATTTCCTTGTTCTGGCACTGAGCCGTTCCCCAGAGTAACACATGGAGAGAAGAAGACTTTTCTGATGGTTTTTGGCTCTGGAATGACCTTAGGACGGGCAGAGGACACGCTGACACCAAGGTGCTTTAAGAGTGAGACTAAGATTGTATTCTCTTTCATGTCTCTCTGTCCTGGGAATTTTTCCCAGGGAAGGACAAACACGAATCCTCTGTCTAGAAATGCCAAATCAGGTACTTCCAAAAATATTCTCCCCTCTTGGATTAGGGAAGAAAAGAAAAGTGTTTATGTTCTAAAATAGCTTTACTTGGGGGTTCTTAGTATGCCTTTAAGAATATCAGTAGTCTGTCTCCTATTTTCACACCCAAGAAGATCATCAACTTACTCTTTCTTCTTGACTGAGACTGAACGTCACAATCGAGAACCAGGCCAAAACTGACATCTGGCTTTCTGAAAACAGCCGAGCTAAAATTCTATGGTTAACATGTGTTAAATACACACACACACACACACACACACATACCTACAACCCCCCCCCCACGCACACACACACACACCAGGAAGACTTTCAATGGGGAAAGTCCACAGCCAGAGCCAGGTTCTGTGACAACCATACTAGAAGACCCCCCCCCCAACTGTTTCCATTTGACAAGCATAACAGAATGGTGTAGAGGATGGAGACTGAATGCACAGCGGGGACAGCTATGAATTAACTAACCACTGTGCACATTAACAATCAAAGGCCTCAGTTCATAGTTCTATCGTTTTCTCCTTATTATTTCTGGTTACTTCTTTAATCTCACAATGCTTTATGTAAACTGTTGATGATGGTGATGATGGTGGCGGTGGCGGTGGTAGTGGTGGTGGTGGTGGTGGTGGTGGTGGTGGTGGTGGTAGTGGTGATCCCCAATTTTATAGATGGGATGCTGAGGTTCTGTGACATTGCTAGCATCCAATTCCACACAACTATCAAGGAACAAAATGAGAATTCTAATTCAGACACTTGCAGGTTCAGTGTCTACACCGTTCTTTCCACTGGATCTTCTGGCCTTCGACCCCTTGTGTTTCTTAATAGGAAAGGGAATGCACAGAAATGTTCCTGGGGACTTCAATACTAACACGTGACTTCATGTTAGAAATGCCTTCCCCATGAGCCTCTCTATGCATTTATCACCTACCATGTAGCTCTTTTTTGAATATGTCTAAAGGTCCTCTACCCTGTGACACTGATCCTCTATTGCCCCAATTCAGCCCAGGTCTGAAATGATGAGATCGCAGCTAGGAAGACGTATCCTGAGGCTTCCTGATGCCATAAATAGTTTTTGTTGACAAAAGCATCTGCTAAGAACTCACCAATATGTCATTGCCAGCAGTCTGGTTTGTCGACTCCGTGACTAGACAATTTTGATCCTTAGGTTGGATATAATACAGAGTCACAGGATTGCCGAAAAGGGTTCAACAGGAAGAACTTCTGCACTTACCCCCCTCCGTACACGTAAATCTTGTCCAGAAATAACACACAGAAGAGCTGACAGCTGCATTTAAACAACCTTGCTTCATTCAAGGCGCCACGGTATGCTTTTGAATTAATCTTCACTCAGGTCAAGACAAATTCTAATTGTGCTTCTCCTTTCTTGGACATCTGTGATTCATTTGTCTGTGTGTTGTTGTTCCTGTTCCTGTTGTTGTTAAGAAGCTCTGATTCCTTTAAGTCTTTATCACAACCTTTCAACTTCTACAACTCCCAGTAACCTGCAACTAAGTCCTCTGAATTCTCAACCCTGCTTGACATTTTAGCATCTTCTCTGAGCTCCAGCTTCTTAACAGTTCTCCTCCTCTGTATCAAATCCAACAGATCCTCACCAGGAGGGTCCTCTTCCAGTGTTGTTGATGCTCAGAAATGCTATGACCATCTACCCATCTGCCCTCGCCAGAAGACCAACTCTACACCCTGTGGTGCTTCATCTCCATTGTCAATCTGACTAGATTCAGAATCGCCTAGGAGATCCACCTGGTGGGGTAATCTTCGAGGGTGTTTCAGAGAAGCTTAAGTGAAGAAGGGAGGCCCACCTTGGATGTTGATAGTACCGGTCCACGGGCTGGAGTCTCAGACAGAATACAAAGTGAACAGGGAGAGAGGAAGATGAGCAGCCGCATTTAGTACCCTCTGCCTCCTGACTAAGGATAATATGAGCAGTCACTAATGTGCTCCTACCCCCTGACTGTCCCCTGTCATACTGAACTATCTACCCCTAAACTGCAAGCCAAACTATTTCCTTCCTTAAATTGTTCCTGGCAAGGTATTTTGTCTCCACCATAAGAAAATTACTACACATCAAACACGCACCAAGATTTTGTATCTCACGTGTCCTGTGAACATGTGATTTCCTTCACCCACATAAAAGCTGATCATTATTTCCTAGCTTCTGTGAGAATCCACAGCCACCTCTACACACCCATCTGCTGCACAGCACACAGGGAGAGCTTCCACAATATGTATCAGACCATGTCAATTTTCTGTGCAGGCTTTCCCGCATCCTTGGTAGTGCCTTCCAAGACCTGCACAACTAGCTACTTGCCCTCTCTGTCAAATGAAGTTGCCAGGTGAGTGTTACCAAGAAGAAACAGGGAGCAGCAGCAGTAAGGGAGGTTTTGGAGGCGTCAGTCAAACCTGCCTTGGATGAGGTTGGTTTGCTTCCCTGGCTGGATCCTCCTCTCCACTTCCCATCCAATCCTCTACAAAGACCTAAGTCTAAAATTCAGCTTCCACAATAGCTAGAGGAGCTCAGCAGGCACTTGTAGCGCACTCTCTCGTCGCCATAGTAAAGCTTCTATGAACACAGCTGTTCTCCCACATGTGCTTACTCTTATGTCTGTCTTCGTCACTACACACGTTCTTCACGAGCACACCACCACCTTCCCCCAAGAACATCCTCCGTCAAATGTGGCTAATCCTATGAACTGGAAAATCAATGAAAGAATTTCTGTGGCACCTGTCAAAGAAACAGTCAACAAACGGCAATGGGTATTAAAGTTAACCCGGGGGCTTTTGTTTAAGGCTGGCTTGGGGTGGAACTGAACATCTGCATTTTGAACACAGTCACTGGGGATCCTGTTACAGCCAGTGTAGGGACCAGCACTCTTGGAGGAGATAAGCTCTGAAACTCAACTCACATCATGCTAGTTGAGAACTATTATGTGTAGATTAAGGGGGGGAATTAAATAAATAAAACAGATCTGCTTTGGATCTTGTCTCGCACATATGTCTGACATCTTGACAGCACCCAGCTTCCTAAAGTGCCAGAGAAAAACAACCATTGCTGTAACCTTTCTCCAGCTGCAGACCCACTACCAGCTCTTTTGAGTCCTCTGGGAAGCCCTCCTGAAATTGATTCCCAAGCTCCTGCTTTCAGAAGCCCAGTGTCTACCTCTGTCTCCCAGCTGCCCATGGCCCATGGTGTTCCTCCATCACCTCTACCATGGGACTAAAACCCCATCCAACCTGCCAAGCGTCAGCGTCACAGGACAACCCAGTGTCTCCTCCATCCTCCCTGTTCAAGGACAGCATCCTCAGCTGTCGGAAGCTGGCCTTAGTCACAGGTAGACTGCGCCCGCGTGCATCTGTGGGGTTAGCTTCCACACTCTGTGTTCTGACAGCAGCCTGCAAGGGCTCACAGAGCCGACTGAAAAGCAATTCCAGTTTTAATGAAAAAAATACCTCTATCCTCAGGATTCTGAACTGCTACCAGGGATTTGCAAGTTGTTGTAAGGCTGTTTTTAAGACAAGCCCATGGTATTTACATAGATATATGGGCCTCTTTAAAGTTCTGCTGGGTTCTTATGAAAGGTATGTATAAACGTTCTTGTTTTACTAGAAGGATTATATAAAAGAAGTTAAAACATATTTCGACCAAGAAGTGGTATAGATGGTCACAAATATAATGTATCCATTGTAAAGAAATCCCCACAAGAGACCTCTGAAATCCTAAAGTGATTGAGTTGTGCTAGACCCAAAACCCATTGAAATTTTTCCAAATGGTAAAATATTAAATATATTCTTTTTTAAAATATTTACCAGTTAAGCACTCAAGTCCCGTAACTGGCTGACCTTTCACGGTAGTTTTTCTTCTACTTTTCCAAAAGCAGCCAAACAGGGATTTTTTTTTTCTTTTACGGTTTTGTTTTGTCTTTTGTCTGGGGGGTGGGGCCTGGGGGGAGTGGATTTATTTTAAGCATAGGACTGCCCCCACCGCCTATGCAATAACATCATAATGGCAGAATAATCACTGTAAACAATGCCCTAGGGATTTAGTTGGCTACAGTGTGGGCTCAGGGAGCCAGCTCCCCTGCTTTTCTTAACTACATCACTGCATTCCTGTCTGTGCAAGGATAAGACCAGGCTGCTTTCAGATCAGGTTGATGGAAAGCACTGATTGTTGACACATTAGCTAATTGTTATGATTAGCCCCTGGGGTTCCTTTCCTCTTCTTTCCTTTCCCCCCCCCCCAGAAGTCAAGATCTTGGCTGTGAAGTATGAAGATGCATCACAACAATGTTATAAAATATTCAAACAACCGGGAGGCTGATCTTTAATGCACTCTCTCCCTAGACTGTTGTGCCTTTAGGAACGGGCAACCCTCACAGGGGAAAATATGCATCCCAACTGCGGCATCCACCCAATATTTCAGACAGAAGCGGTCTGGGGTTATCACTAATAATCTGTTTTTACAAACCCACTGTGTCCTTGGAAAATTGAAGTAACTCCAAACCAAACATACCATGTACAAACCATTACAGTCTCCTAACAATGGAGGCAGCTTAGAGTCTGTGATAATGTGAACCTGTGAAGTTCCCCACATGGATGTTTCTGTTCTCTAGGATTTCATAGGTTATTTAAAATTGGGGTCATTCTCCACCATGGCTCAACTCCAGAAAACAACTTGGGCAGAGGAAATAGTTCAGTGGATACACTACTTGTTGCGCCATTTGAGAACCAAAGCTCATAATTCTAGAACCCAAGTAAAATGGGACAGGAAGCCCATAATCCCAGTACCTGAGAAGCACAGACAGGAAATCCCAAGACAAGCTGACTGGACATACTGGAGAGTTCTAGGTTCAAACAGAAACCTTGCCTCGGTAATCAAGTAGGAAGACTCTGACATCAACCTCTGTTCTCTATTCTCTTCCCCCTCCCCACCCCACCCCCACTCGCAAAGACATGTGCGTGTACACACGAAAAATAAAAACAGAGAGAAAGAAACTACTGATGAATTAATTCTAAAATTGGCATGGTGCAAGGAAATTAAATGAGGAGAGAAAGGAGCAAGCAATCTAACTAAAAGCTCAATTCTTACAATCTTACAATCAAACTAAAAGTTTCAATTCTTGGCCCTGGCCACTGGATGAATCATCAAGTTGTGCTTTGCCTAATTTACTTGTAAATAATGCAAGCCAATGTTTACTGTTTGTTGTAGGAATAATCTAATTACATATAAAATATATAACTATGTAAGACAACTGAATTTCAAAGTAATTCTAGGCAAATATGAAAATTAAAGCAACATTCAACTATGGGACATACAACGTTTGCTGTCTGGTTTCACACATGGACACAGAGTATCTTCTTAAACAATTTGTGCACTAAATACGTTGCACTTACACTCATCCATTAACAGGAAGCTCGTCATTCTCTTTCTACATGTACCTGCAATCCCAGCATAGGGAACCCAGAGGCAGGAGAATCCAAGGGGCTTATTGGCCAACTGGTATAGCCAAGTTTGCCAAGCTCGGCGAGAGGCGTGGTCTCAAAACTTAAGGTGGAGAACAATAAAGAAAGAAACCCAACATTGACCTGTGGTGCACACACCCAAACACACACAGATGAATACATACATACATGAACACATACATGTGCACACATGCATATACGTACAGTCAGAAAGCATCGCCATGATTTCTTGCATCGATGTAAGTCAGCGATGAATATGTTGGGTGCAACAAATACAAAGCACTGTCACTTCCTCACACTTCAAGCTCTGAAAACTAAAGGGTCCTTCTATTTATGTTTAACTTTTTAATCTCTTATAATTAGCAGATGGGACATAAGTGCCATCCTATGTATTTGAAGGTCAGAGGACAACTTTGTATAGCCAATTTCCCCCTTCCACTTCCATGTGACTTCCAGGGATTGAACTCAGTATACAGTACAAGCAAATGCCATACCCATTGACCCATCCCATCTAGTCAGTCCGAAGGGTTCTTTTCAAGGCTTCACTTTCTACAAGTCCTTTGTAGAAAGGAATCAACCTCTAGGACTGTCTTCCTGGTTTCTTCCTTAACTCAGGCAGATAATATGATCGCTGGAGAACTATACTACAGTCATAAGAGAGGGGACAATACAGAAGTGTCCCTTAGCAAGCGTGTAACATGAGAAGTGAGGTCCTGTTGGTGTTGCTGAGGTGCTGTCCCCAGCCTGGGCACAGGCTTCAACATGCCAAACAAGGAATGAGGGAGAGGGGGGTGCAATTGATGACCTGTTGAATTTGAGTATGATAGTGCTTCTTCATGCTGCAGCATGCTATTTTCACAATACTAAAAGAAGTAGATGCTATTATTTCCATTGTACAAATCCAGTCACTGGGGCTTTAATAACATGGACCCTCCGTAAAGAGGCCATAAAGAAATAAAGCTGACACCTGCCTAGTTACAACTTCTCCCTTCCCCCTGGAAAGGTAGCCTAAAAGGACTCAGAAGAAACCCAGAAAACTAGTCATGGTTGTTTGCGTTTAGGTGACCAAACAGCACTAAGGAAAGATAGCTTCATCATAAGCAGAGAAGAAAGAAAAAGCCTTCCTGAGATTAAGCATGATTATAACACAATTTAAATCCACTGAAACTTATCCTGATATCAAAAGACAGGCTCAGTATACACAGTTCCAAAAGCTTTGAAACCCTAGTCTTAGAGCAGCAGGTGTGGACTTGGCTAACTTCCCCAATGCCACAGCCGGCCTTGGATTGTCTTCAAGCCCTCTATTCATCTGCCTGAAGCTCTCCTCATCGGAGAAGGGGAACATGGAAAAGATATGCTCTATTATCAAGGTCAAGTAACGTCTAAAAGTTCAAACAAGGATCTAGTAGTTGCAACATGGGTTTCCTGAAATGGGTTTTCTTGATTGTCAATAGCCTCTCTCTCCTTCCTTGATCCTTATAGACTTATTGTTAGGCAGCCATCTGGGCCACCAGGGCACTGTCCTAAAGAGGATTTGATCACTGTGTAAGAAATACTCGGCAAAGTGGTATACATGTATAATCTTATCACGGGAAGATGAAGAGTTCAAGACCAGCCTTGGATACACAAAGAGACCCTCTACTAGAGGGCTTGCAACTGAGAGGCACATGAATCTATTAGTGTAGCCCTCATCCTTCTGCCAATAAGCCTATCTGGGAAGATCTGTAAATGATGAAACCGAGAGAAAACAGAGGGGCTGAGCTGAGCTGGATTGGGATCAGTTTCAAAGGATAAGAAAGAATTTGAGTAAGGTATGCCTCAGGATGAGAGAGGATGACAAATACTAAAGGGGGTCACAGAGACAGTACAGTTTAGATGGTAAAGGACAAGGAAATGCATTCAACGAGAGAGTAGATTCATAATTTTCATCACTGTGTCTTGGCTAATATACGCCATTCTCATTCTCTGCTTAAGGCGCCTCCACCCTGACAGGCTCTTGAGCAGAATCCCCAGCAGGTGGCCATTACAGGCTTATGTTGTTTTCTATAAATAACATCTGCCTCCTTCCCACAACTGTTTTACATGTGGAATAAAGAAGCTTTTGCTCCCACATCAAAGTATCCTTGTCACCCATTTCAATGAAGAAGTAAAGTCAGGGCTTCAAGGCCTTACAGAGGATGTGAGATCTCCCAGTGAAGGGGCAGAACCCAGACACAGCAGCGCACGCGCGCGCGCGCACACACACACACACACTCACACACACACACACACACACACACACACAGAATCCCTGGCAAGGTTCTATGTCTGCCTTGGGAGGTGCCTCCTCCTGTGCTCACGAAGTTACCTTACAGTAGTTGCAGTTGATGATAACAAAACAAAATCCTTGAGAGCTCTCTTCTCCCACCAGAGATCTGTGGCTACAGTGACGTGCCCTGCATACCGCAGGGCAGAGAAGGTCAGAGCTGCTCCACACCAGATCAAATGGTAACTGTGGATATCAGTTTCCCCCAGATTACTGACACTGAAGAGATGTAGTTTTCCCAAAGGAGATATAGATGCCTTTCTTTTGAAATTATGCCTAAGTTAGGAAGGAGGGCTGGCCACTCACAGGTGACCACCTCACCATGCTCCATTGTTTCTGCCTTCCTACTACTGGAACATCTGGAACCCTGCTGAGAGTCTACCCCCAAAATTTCAGTAGTGACAAAGGAAAAGTAACAGGGAAGGAAAATAAACATCCATGTGCTCTCTTTAAAAATCAACTCTGAAATGCCAAGTGTTTCTTTCACTCCCAAAGAAACAAAGCCTGTATTTCCTTTATCTTGGGCCCAAAGTATTCAAGGAGCGAAGACAAAGGTCTCAGAATGTCTAGAATCAATTACCAATCTTTAATATGAACTTTGAGTTCAAATGATTCCTTAATTTCAACTAAACAAGATCATATTAATCACTGAATATTATACTTTAAATATAAACTATGCAATGAGCTATTTCGTATAAAAAATAGATTGACAGTAACTCAGATTGTGATTGACAGTTGGTATACACGGTGTTCCCGTGGAAGTCACCAATCCCACACCTATGAGCACAGCCCTCCTTCCCAAAACTTGCTCGCACGGGTACACAGCAGCACTATCTCAATAGAGACAAACTGAAATAATATCCCGCACCAGATGAACAGATAAGATGTGACCCTAATATACCCACGCAATGGAAAATTATTCAGCCGTCAAAAGGAACAGAGCTGATATGGTGCCACATGCTTGCAATGCTGGTGCCAGGCCGGTGGAGGTAGATGGAGCTCGTGCCAGCTGCCAGTGCTGGGGAAGAAAGAGAGACAGGGGCAATGGGAAGAGACTACTAATGGGTACAAGGGTCCTGCAGGGAGAAAAATATACTCTAGAATCAGACAGTGGTGACAGTTACACATCTTTATTAAAAGGAAACTACTGCATCAAATACTTGATTAAATGGGTGCCTTTTGTGGTATATCCATTATGTCTCAATAAAAATGGAGAAACCTCAGCCGGGCAGTGGTGGCGCACACCTTTAATCCCAGCACTCGGGAGGCAGAGGCAGGCGGATTTCTGAGTTCGAGGCCAGCCTGGTCTACAGAGTGAGTTCCAGGACAGCCAGGGCTACACAGAGAAACCCTGTCTTGAAAAAAAAAAAAAAAAAAAAAAATGGCGAAACCTCTGAGAGAAGGCGTTAGGATCTGTGCTTGCTTCTTTCTGTGTGAGGAGAACATAATATCCCACTTTTCCTTTGTATATTCCCAAATGAATATTATTTTGTCAGACTCTTATACTTGCAAAAGAAAGAAACAAGTCCTTGGACCACTTGGTTTATTATTGAGGTGGCAGTAATGAGTAATAACTGAACCGTATTGACCATTTACTCTGTTCAGAGTTTGAGTACTTTCTGTTCATTGTCTAAAACAGGATTAAAGATGTGAAGACTCCCCTTACATTTGTTTTGTAGAGAAGGACCCCCTGCCAACCAAAGGCCTAGCCAAGAGGCTCCAAGCATAGGTAGACTGCCCGGCCTTTTCTCTTTCTCAGATGAGCACTCAAAACATGCTGGATGAGCGAAGAGGAGGCTCTGCCGCAGCAGAAAGTGTGGCGTTAGCCAAGCACCAGCTCATGCCGACTTTTTCCAGGCTTATCTAGCTTACCTCTGCTTGTTCACTAGCCTTTGTATTAATAAAACCACTCAGCCCGGATAGCTTAACTAACAGAAAGTTATTTCCTCTCACCCTGAGATCCCACATGAAGATGCCAGTAAGTTGATTTCTCCTAAAGCCTCACTCAATTCCTCAAAAATGGACAACTTCATCCTATGTGCTCAGATACTGTGCGACTAAACCTTAACAATAGAATGTACTAATCCATCAAATGGAGCAAGGGCTTAACTTAAATGCCTCAGTTTACCTCAGTTTTCTCTTTTCAGGTCCCATCTCCAAACACAGCTACACCCCAAGGCAGTCGTGGGTGAGGCCTTCAACATACAAAGTTGGGAGGGTCTCTTTAGTCTACAACACAACTTGTTCTAGCTGCACTTATATTTAGTTAGAAAATAAAAAGTCCCACAGCTGCATCTAATGCAACAACGTAGAAGAAATGTGTGTCCCTTCCTGTTCTGATCCATAAACACCCCTGCATGTGATTTTCTATGTTGATTCCCTGTCTACTGACAAGGTATGGTTATGGATTCACGTAGGAGCCACAGGGAAGATGCTAAAGACACAGGCACCTGAACCCCTGACAAGGGTGGAGCAGAGCTTCCTCCCATACCACTGATTGGGGCCTACTACATGTGTGAGAAAAAGAAGTACAATCAAGATGTGTGTGTGTGTGTGTGTGTGTGTGTGTGTCATAGCAACATGAGAACTGCGTTCAGTTTCTAGAACCCATATGAAAGTTAGATACAGTGGCACATATATGTAATTCCAGCACTGGTGGAGTAGAAGCAGGAAGATCCCAGGAAATCACTGACAAGCTAGCCTAATTGGCAAGCTCTAGACCAATGCGGAACAAAGTGGACAGCACCTGAGACAAAACAGCCAAGGTTGTCCTCTGGCCTACACATAGGCATAAACGCATGCGCACACACACAACTACAGACTTCTACTATTCTTAAACCAACTTCCCGAACCTCACTGAAATTTAGCTCATACTAAGTTTCCAACTGCTGCTGTGGGTCATGTTAAAAACAGCAGGGCAGGGCATCAAGGAGTTGCTGCTGGTCAGGCTGAACCTGAGCTGCAGAATTCCCTGGACCAGGAACAACAGCAAGGTGAAGAAGGTAATGAGGGAGGTGGCATTCTTCAGTGCGGTGATCCCAAGAGCAATGGGGAACCAAAAATAAACCCTGGTTGGGCTGCAGCATCTGTCCTTGAACAAGTGTGCAAAGTCACCGACTCACAGCCAGCTAATCTAAATGTCAATCTCCTGAGGTACTGATGCAGGTCGCTGCACTTAAACTTCTAAACAATTTTACTAGAACTCTGATGACGTTATATCATTTATATTAATGGCATGTGTCTAACCAATTCCAAGGTGCCTCACCCTTCACCTGGAGAAGAAGAGAGGAGACATAGCCTTCCCTCTTTCCCCCTCTCCACCCATTCATTTTGCACTATTAAAATTTAATGTTCACAAGACACACTAACACAGACGAGGGATGTGTGACTAGAAAACATCTATCTTTTCCCTCAAATGTTTCACTATTTTGGATTTGGGAATGAGCTAAGAAGGAAAGAACCAATGAAAATGTAGCAGATCTTGCACTGGAATTTTGGCCCCGCAATTTTAGAGAAATGGAGAAGGTAATGGTTGACCCTTTAGCAACAGAAAATAATGACAAAACCAAAACTACTGCAAGGAGCCCCCCAAGTAAGTGCTTATTGGGTTAGACCCTCATCCATACTTTGTTCTATAAGAAAGAAAAAAAAAGACATGCATTTCTATCCCAATGGAGAATGCAACAATGTCAAATAACTGCAATTTAGACTCCAAAACACAAGGCCAAGTCTACTGTGAGAGTCGCAAGAGGAACCCTGACCCTCTTCCTGCCCTCTTCCTCTTGTCTATGAACTAGCAAAGGATCCTCCAGCTTCCGGGACATCTTCTGTTTTCTGGTTATTTCAGGTAAATCAACTCTCAAGTTTCTCACTAAAGTAAATCCCTTAGTTTGGCCTCCTCTCCAGGCTAGCTGGACTCCTTAAACCTACTCTGTTCCTATCAGAATATAGCATATGGAAGCCATCCATCACTTAGTCCAACTACGTGGCCAATGTCTGCACCCTGATTGACTGACATTTTAATTTCAAGAGTACCTAAATGACCTCTGAAAACAGTAGGCTTTTAAAAACAAAATAAAAAGAAGCTGAATCATGAGATGTCTCAGAATAAGTCTTACAGCTTCCTCCACTTTATGTTTTAACTTGATTTGCTTACAGCTAGCATCTTTTGAAACTGGAGAAACAGGATTATAGGTGTCATTGTTTTTTATCGGTGAAGTGACAAATTCTTTAAACTCCTTTCATAGGCGTGGCCAAGCTCCAGGTGGAGAATACCATGGAAAAAAGCTCTTTCCCTCTCTCCTTCCTGAGATAGCAAATGAAAGCTTCTAGTACTTATTATCCTGTAACTGGGACATGTACCCAGTGAGAATGGAGCTGAAACCAGCGCAGTAATTTCATATAATTCAGCTGGATGATTTTGTTTCCTTCCAAGGCTGATTCAGGGCTCACAGCCAGTAGAGGGAAGTACTAGAAGTGACATTTCAAATAAGACCCTTCACGGTACTACTACGTTTGGTCTGGGAAAGATCCCTGAATGACTCTGTTCAAGGCAAGTTAAAGGTGAACCAGAGTTTCTATAAAGAAATAACTTAAGAAGACCTACAGAATCTCCTTAAGTTACAAGAACAAAATCAGTAGGAAAGAACCATAACAGGAATGTTCCAAAATGTCCCCAATCATCCCCACCTCCTGGTAGCCTTGGTTCAGTCACGAATGTTCTAGACTCGGGTACTCACTTCTAACAAGGACAACATAAAGGAGTGGCAGCGTGGATTCAGCAACAAAGACATGAAAGGTTCACCTCTATAATGTCGTCTGGAAGAAGCTACTTCCCTTGTGCATGGGCCAATGGAGACAATCCCTGTGCAGCAAGGAACTGGGGGCTCTTGTCAGACACCTCCACTGAGGAGGACTCGTAGTGGGTATCCCTTGTCTTCAGAGCACTAGAGTCTCCACAGCACTGGGACCTTCTGAGAGGCTGGAGGCCAGGAATACCCTGCCATGCACCCTGCCACAGAGACTAGACAGTGATAAACATACCTTACTTTAAGCTGCTAAATATTGGGGGGAATTCATTACAAGGGCAAAGGAGAATTGTGCCCAAATCTGCATCATTCACTCTCCATTGACTCTGTAAGGTTGAAGTCTGGCAAGCCCCTGAGCATGTTCAGTGACTAGGAGTCTATATTGTGTGCCACATAGGCACAGTGATAACATCAAGGATTGTTAGAGACAGCAAGGAACTTGCCCTTCTGAAATCCCCTCTTTCCTTTCCCTTAAGAGCCAACCAGTTTCACTGTCAAAGACAAACAAACAAAAGCAGTTTTTAAAGCCACTAAAAAACACTGAAGCCAGTCACTGAACTTCAACCACAACTGAAAGAAAATCACTTTATGAATTCTAGGCACTGTTCCCCCACCTCCAACACCACAGGTCCACCCAAAGTAGATAGGTAGGTTGGTTGGTTTGGGGACATGGTCATCTTACACAGCCCAGTCTGGCCTTGAAATCATGATCCTTCTGCCTCAACTTCACCAAGGCTGACTATGTACCACACACTGGTCATGCCCCTAGGTAAAAGAAACATTTTATTTACCCTCTTAAATTGAATATTCTCACAAAGTAGACACTAAGGGTGAGAAATGTTTTCATCAATAGTTTAAATATCAAAGATTTTCCTTGAAGAGTCAGGCAACCTGAAGCTGTCAATCAAAGCAGAACAACGATTGTGGGAGGCAGGTAATATTTCGTCACCAGAGTCAAGTATCCTGTCCCTATCATAGACTTTCACAGGCTTAGCACCAAGTGGTGCCTTCTATACAAATAAGTCTTTTGCATATCATTAACCAGTTGCACACAGGTAATCTCTCAATTACTTTTTTGAATATCTAGCAGGTTCTTCATAAAAGCAAAAGGCAAGAATCTTGGACTTTTCTTCAACCCAGTCAGTTGAGCAAAATAATTAAATGTATTTTCCCACCATTATCGCCATCATGAAGCTTCCAACAACCAAACTGTGTCCTACACAAAGATACAAATGTGAAAACTAAAAGACCGCCTCATTGTATGATGAATTTACATGCTAATAAAATCATACAAGTTCTACAAATCATACTTGTCATACACGTATACATTATTCAATAACAAAATTTCTTTAAAAGATTTTTGAAAACAGTCCATACCTTTGTTGACTCTGCTTGTGCTATTTGCAATTTAACAACAGAAAATAATCACTCCACATGGTTCGCTCTCTGTGATTCACCACGGTGAATGATTCTGCCACTCACAGCAAATCAGAGAGTGGCTTGGAATGGCTTGTTTTCCTGCTCCAATAAACTATGACTAGGCATTCAGCAGATTTTTCTTTTGTTTCTTATTATTTTGCAGAGTCAAGGAAAAATGAGGAAAATAAAAGAAATCACTGAATGGGCCGCTGCTCTCAAAACTCATTCAGACTTGCTCATTTTTGTTAAACCTGCAATAATTCACCTCTATCCTGCAGGTTTTCTGCTGTATTTTCCATGTGTTGTGGACCTTAACCTCCAGACCCCCGTTCTCTTTCCAATCTGAATGAATACCTTACCTTTTCATACGGAATTCCTAAAATGCCCACTGCCAAAGTGGATGTGTATGATGAAATTAAAGCATTTCATTGGCCTTGTGTTCTAGAAACAATGGGCACAGATCTCCTTTGTTGCATTAATTTTGTATAATTAAGTCTATCCAGCAAGAATCTCAGCACCCACTCAGGCATTCTGGGTCCCAGCCCAGAAAGCTGACTTACACAAAATATCAATGAAGCCCTTCGACACTGTTCAACTTACTTCTTTGATTAATAATGTTTTTTCAATGATATACTTCTCCTAATTCTGGAGTGTGACATCAATTAGCTACTAAGAATGGCTCCCACAATCCTCTGTTTTTCCACACTCCTCCTTAGCACTCTAGGAACGACCTGTAAGGATTCCTTGATTCATCAACAAGAAAACATTTTCAATTTATCAGTGCTTAAACTCTTGGGAGAAAAGACATCCGAGTCCTTCACCAACCCTAAACTTCAAAGGAAAGGGTGAGAGATGACAGACCCAGTTAGAGAAAAGTTTGTTCTCATCGCTTTTCAAGCCAATGTGGAGAATTGTTGGCATCTTCCAATCCTGTATATACTCAAAACATCTATACATGCTTATGCACACAGACACACATATAAATACATCACATACATATACACATATATAAGCCTGTACACACACAGTCCCAAAACTAACACTGTCAGCATCCCATCGATAAGGTTGAATTCAGACATTGTATTGTCTAGACCACAGCTACCTGGTGTACATTTTTTTTTCACAAAATGTTATAAATAAAGATGATATTAATAAATAAAATAAATAAAAATAATGTTATAAGTAAACTTGGCTTACATGCCATCTTTTCCTAGGTTTCATAGTTGGTTTCTTTATTTGATGAAACTAGTAACAGTCTAGTAGGTTCCACAGTCTTTAAAACAAACATTAGATTTTTAAAACCTATGAGCACATCCATCTCACGTAAATCTGTGTATATGTATAACACACCACGTTTACAAGTAAGATTTTTTTACTGTGACGTGAACTCATAGACATGACAGCTGTGCTAGGAAAGCAATGAAACCTGAAGACATTCTAATAAACACCTGCTTGAAGTTCCACTGACCATGTCCTACCTTCACTTTGTGAATGAAAATGCTACATTGCTACTTCTGAACAGCAGTTAATAATTCATAGAACATTTTTATATATGTCATTTTGGGTGATCCCCATCTTATAGACTTATAGACTGAGAATTTTAAAAAAGCCTAAGTGACCCAGACAGATCACCCTAATAGACTGGGAAGTGAGACATGACAGCAGGGCTGCCTGCTGAGATATACCTACATTTCAGATCTCTCAGTAGATTTGCATGTGCCGGTTGGGAAGCCACATCACCACTTACAATGGTACTTCTAAGAGAAGATGAATTTCAATCAACTGTTGGAATGTAACTAGGTCCTAAGTTCAGGACTACGTGGAGTGCATGTTTGCCCTTTCATACAAGAGAATAGAAACTTTTCTAATGTCAAAAAGTAAATCCCATAAACATAAAGGTAATCTAAGGGGTGCTAAGTGCCATGTTCCTACGACTGCCCACTGATATTGGGGCAGCACATTTCCTTGAGTAGATACCCCCTTTACTTGTGCACAGAGTCTCGTGGTCTGAATTAATGGACCACTTTCCTTTATCAGTGTTTAAACTATCAACAAAACGTCATTTGTTGGAAACTATAATGAGATTCCATCTCTTCTGAGTAAGAATTACTCTTTAAAATGGCACAGAATGTTTAGGAGGAAAGCTCTTGTATGCTGTTAGTAGACATGTAAGTTAATATAAACTATGTGTAACAGTATGAAGGTCCCTCTAAACATCAAAACTACAGCTACCATGTGACTTACTTCTCCCATTCCTCTGTGTATGTGTATGGGGGGGTGCATGCATGTGTGTGTATATGGGGGGGGGGTGCATGCATGTGTTTATATCTGTGAGCGGGAAAAGAGAGACCCAAGAGACCTAAGTCTCCCATTCTTCTTCTTCTTCTTCTTCTCTCTCTCTCTCTCTCTCTCTCTCTCTCTCTCTCTCTGTATGTGTGTGTGTGTGTGTGTGTGTGTGTGTGTGTGTGTGTGTGTGTTAAGTCAGCATGTAAAAGAAATGTGTGGACACTTGTATATTATGCCACTATTCGTATTCAATGGCTAAGGCGTGGAATGCAGTCAATACGTGACTGAATAGAGAATGTGGCACATGAATACTATTCAGCCATTAAAGGGAGATTCTGTTATTTACTGAAACAATGAAGGGGACTGTGGGATACCTTGGTAAGTGAAATCATTACAGACAACACGTCTGTGTTCCCTTTCATCTACAGAAATAAAGAGGAAAGCATGTCCTGAGAAGAAGAGAGATGCTATCAGGGAATGGGAGGAAGGCAGAGGAGAAGCAGAAAGAGTGTAGCAGTAGGAGACACGGTCTGCTCAGGGTACATCATGTGTGGAAGTGTCACCGTGAGTCTTATTCATACAACTGTGTTAATAGTGATAAAATACAGCAGGCATTGAAGTACGGACAACTTTAAGTCTAAGTATACCTGGGCATGGAAAAGGGGATACAAGACAGAAAACGGGAACCCTGGGCTTCTGAGGCTTAAACAGATGTTCTGCTTTCATTCTTTGAAAAGGTCATTTGTAAAAGCCAGGCAATGGTGGCGCACGCCTTTAATCCCAGCACTCGGGAGGCAGAGGCAGGCGGATTTCTGAGTTCGAGGCCAGCCTGGTCTACAGAGTGAGTTCCAGGACAGCCAGGGCTACACAGAGAAACCCTGTCTCAAAAAACAAAAAAAAAAACAAAAAAAAAAAAGAAAGAAAGAAAGAAAGAAAGAGTCATTTGTAGATACTAACCATATAAGCCCAACCTTGGAAAATCATCATTTTCTGTCCCAGCCAAATTAGTGAAAAGCAGAAAAGAATAAATGCCTAATGAATGGAATTTATGTCAGTAGTAGCTATCAAATATTTCTTTAGTTTCTTCTCTTCCCAGGAAGGTGAGCCACACACTTTAACTTTTGTTAGATTTGCAGAAGCCTTAAGGAGCCCTGTGGCTTTAGGTTTCTAGCAACGATTAAAATAACATTTGTGAAAAGCATTCTGCTTTAAAAACAAAACAAACAAACAAGTAAAAAACAAAACTCTGTTAACTGAACTTTTGTGGATCTCTTTTAAGTAATTTAAACTATCAAGATGTTAAGTAATTTAAACAAGCAAACAAACAAACAAAAACCTTGTTTCTAAGTAGTGCAATCCATAAAATGTAAAAGCAGAAAGCAACCTAGAAACCCAGCCAGGAGACAGCAGAGAAGCTCAGCAGCACATTGTGCAGCTATTCTGAGTGTTACAAAAGGCACAGAGACATGAAAACATATGCTGACTCAGAAAAGCAGAGCATAGTTGGAAGCACACTATAGTTACAACTTCACAAAATATATATATAATAAGGAAAATATAGACCAGGAGGAAATAAGCCCACGTTTGGTTAGAAGGAGTGGATTTATTAGTAAATTAATTCTTTTCTCTGTTTTTCAACTCTACCAGTGTAATCATATTAAACTTACGTGAAAAATCATTTCTAAAGCATCTAATGATCCATCGGGGGTTACCATAAATTGGTATAAAAAACAGAGATGACCCTAAACAATAGGGAAATACAGACAAACAGTTTCAACAAGAAAATCCAAATGGCAATAGCAGGAAAAGATATGCACTAGTCCTCTCTAGCAATTAAAAACATTTAAATTAAAAGAAGAAACTACATGATCTTGTGCCATAATATTAAGAAAAATTAACTTTTGCCATTTTCCTCGTGCGGGTGTGTGAATATTGGAACTTTGTGTACACAGCTGGTAGGGGTAAAATCAGTCAATCACCTCCAAGAGCAGCCAAATCACACCTAATAAAACTGAAGGATGCATAAGCCTTTCATATGAAAGGTGATGATGTTCATAACAGCAACGGTCCAAACAATCTACAGCTCCATCAATACAGAAATAAATTGATTGCTCTATTTTCCTACGGTCGAATATCATAGAGCAGTAAAATGCATGCATCCGCCCTACATGGAATCCTATGGGTAAGTCACAAAGTGCATGAGAAGAAAGGGGTACAGGCTTGCATACACAGGGCTGATAAACTTGTCCTAGTGAAATCAAAATGTTAAGCACGTCAGACAAAGCTATAGAGCACCATGTTCAAAACAGCATTTGTATAAACACATGCATAAGAGTCTCCTGCTTCACTGGGCATAGCAGTACACCCCTATAACCCAGCACTTCAGAGGCCAAGACTTCTGAACCATGGATTTCAGACCAACCTGGACTGCAGAGTAAGAAGATTCTGACTCTAAACAAACAAGCAAAAAACTGAAAACCAAGAAACTATCAAAGTCAGAAAGCACGACATCTGCGAAGAAAAACAGAAATGAAAGAGACTGAGGAGTAAACTCCAAAAGACCTTGGTCGTAGTCTGTGATACTGTATTGTAGAACACACATGTGTTCTACATGTGTGCCCATGTGTGCAGTCATGTGCGTATATTACCTAAAATATGGTTGCCAAAGCAACGTTAGACACATAGCAACACCTTCAGACACACAAATGACCACTCCTGCCTCTCCTTTCTTATTTATTATAAAACGTGTATTTAAAAAGAGAACAATAAGAACCTTTATTCACAAAAAGGGGGACCAGCAAGAGAAAAAGAAAAGTGCAAACAGGAATCAGGCAGGGACATGGGGAGCCGATGAAGTCAGGAGAGAATCATATACATAAGTAAACCTGGATTGACTTTGTAAGCTAATTAAAAATAAAATCCATTTCCTTGCAAGGGCCCAGCGGTGTCTCTCTCAACGAAATAAATAGGGTGCTGTGTCTGCAGTAACTAGTATATGATCCCATACAGATCCATTCAAGATGGTCGGGCTAGAGAAAGGGAGCTATGGATTCTGCCCCATACATCCCCAACTCTCTCTATGATGTAGTACATTAGAATGACTGCTATTCATTTGGATTTGTCTGGGGAAGTGGGACAAGCGGGAGATCAAAGCTTACTGTTAAAAATTGCTAACATAATACTTTAACAGATGTCAGCTAAAGCTCAAGGCCAGCCTGGTCTACATAGTTCCAGGATAACCAGGGCTATGCAGAGAGACCCTGCCTCAAAACAAAATAAAGAAACAAGCAGACAAACAAACAAAAAAAAAAAAAATGCGTGAACCATGCATCTTGCTTTTAGCTTGGGAGCAGCATACACCCGTACCTTTAATCTCTGCCTTCTAGAAAATATGGACTGCCCAACCCATAAAAGCTTGGAGACTACCACCCCTTCACAAACCCTGCAAACAAAGCTTTGCTTCAAAGAACTAGGGATGTTAAAGTCAGTCAGGAGTCTTCAACCTGTGTGCTCTGTGCTAATCCGGCTGACCTGCTGCTAAGATGTAGGTGCGTTCAAAGCTCAAAGCGCTCCCATTCTCAGCCTTGTTTGTTCCTACAGAAAAGGACTATTCTTTCATTCCAGCAGAGGGTGCACCCCGGCAAACAAGCCAGAAGGCTAACTAAGGCAGCACTGGCACACAGCCCTGCCCCAGGCAGCTGTCATCGAAGGTGAGCAAATTCACAGAACAAAATGAGTCCACCTTCTCAGATCAACCTTCCACCACGCATGCGCATCTGTAAACTGGCATGCGGTCCCCAGATCCGGAAGCAACAGGTACACCCTTCAAATGCACAGGACAGTCTGAGCAACAGACGCCTCTTGTATTGATTACACAGTATTTTGACCTACTTGTCCCCTGAAAATAAAAAGCCCCAAAGGTCAAGGCTAATAATGAGCATGAAATGTGTGCCGTTTGGCATTTTAAACAAATCGGCCTCTGCAGATAAGTTTGGAACATGAAACAAATGATACTAAAGATCTTTCCCGTCCTTCCTGAAGCCTTTAGCGGGAGCTCAGAGCAGAGCTGGTGAGCCACACTTCCTTCAAAGCAGCTGACTCATTCTGCTCTGAAGGGTAGTAGACCAGACACTGAGAAGACTTAGGGCCCAGTGATTCACCGATTCCACTGCACTGGAGCTGCAAGTGTTTTTTAGGATGCTGAGTCAGCTCTCAAAGTCAACTTCCTGTCCCAAGTCTAAAGTGAATTCCTCAAAGCAATCATATGAGTATTGAGAACGTAATGGTCTTCGCAGATCCTGTCCTGGGCCTTCTAAACCATTTTCCCAGTTCATTTCCCTCTCCTCTCTGAAATGCTCTAGGAAACAAACAACCAATCAAACAACCCAGCAGACATATCAACGGTCCCGTCTAAAATCAATCAGATACTTAAAATGATTATTATCAGACAAAAAAGTGCATCTTGACAGGGATGAACTATTTTGTTGTTTTAAAAGAAAGATAGCTTTTTTTATTAAAAGGAAATAATCAGGAAAACTTGAAGAAAAGCTATGATTCTTGCTATGGGATAATTAATACCGATTTACAAAAGAAAGGTTTATTTCGGTCGCCGTGGCAATCAAAAGCCAAAACTACGACATAAGCAAAGAAACCAAGACTCGCTGTGTCTCCAAATTCAACATTTGGAGAAAAAGTCTTGAACTTCTATTAATATATGCTTGCTTAAAAGTGGCACAGTAGAGACCCAGGATTCATGGGATGAGATACACACATATCTTCACACATATGTAATATGTATAATATGTTTAGGCCCTGCAAAATGAGGAAAATAACAGCCATGTAAGAGCTTATGTTAAAGGCTGGACAGGAAAGGGTGTAAGAGTCTGAGATAGGAATACTATGAGAAGAAGTACCGGGGTCTGCACCAAGTGACAGTTCCTAAGGGCTACCTAGCTTCCACATAAGCTCCTAAATGGCAATGGCTCCCCTTCTGCAAGCTTCAGGGACCCTGCCTGCTCAGTATCTACCTGTGCTGGAGCTAGCTACAGCCACATTTACTGATGGTCAGACACCATGTAGGTCCTTCTCGCTCTACCCCCACTGAGCTCTTATCTTTGTTTTACAAGTGAGAGAATGGAGTTTGGGTGTCAGCTTGTTTATCTGTTTACAGGTCTGTTAGTGTCACTTTGGATTTTGTATGCTGGTTTTGAGGCAGAATCTTACTATATAAGCGAAGCTGGTTTCGAAGTTTCGATCATCCTAAGATTTGGGATTACAGGCATGTACCACCAATTCCCAGTGAGGTGTACTGATGTCTTCAAGCCTTTGCTGCTGATCTGGAGTCTACCCACTTTGCAACCAGCCCAGATCACCCTGGCTCCAAGAGAGAAAATATGCCAACCCCTCAATACAGCTCAACAGTCTTTACAGGCATTACTCCTGTAATGCCTGTAATTCAAGAGTTTCTGGACTCACAACAGACAACAGCAGACTGGATGGCTCAACAGGTGGGTGCTTGCCACCCAGCTGGACAATCTACAGCTATAAAAACAAAAAAGTAAAAATAAAAATGGGATTTAAAACTAAAAAGGAATAAAGCTCCTTGGACTCTAAAGTCTCTCGCTTCCCGCACCCCTCCCCATTTACAGAAGAAAACTCAAGGGCGGGCGCAAGAAAGGACTCAGAGGTTCAAGGGTTCGCTGGCAAGCAAGGAGACCGTACTTAGGTCCTGAGAACCCTGTAACGGTCATGTCAGTATGATAGCTGGCCTGTAACTCCAGCCTCAGGATGGGATCTCTGTGGATGGCTGGCTATGGAGACCAGTCATATCAGGGAGCTCTAGGTCTGACTGAGAGATTCTGCCTCCACAAATAAGATGCAAGAATGATTGAGAATAATTCCTGATAGGAATGTTGGGACACTCATATGAATGCTCGTACATACACACACACACACACACATGCACACACATATACACACACACATACACACATATACACACATGCACACATACGCACACACACATACACACATACACACACATATACACACATGCAC
>JADRCH010000012.1:5980663-6005445 GCA_019843965.1 Rhynchomys soricoides
ACACACATACACACATGCACACACATATACACACAATGCACACTTACGCACACACACACACATACACACACACACACATACACACACACATATACACACAATACACACGCACGCACGCACACACACATGAAAACATGTACAGTACACATATATAACTATGAACAAAAGGAAAACTAAGGCATGGAAGTGTGAAAATACTTTCCCGGGAAGGCCCAGTGAGCTACAAGGCTAGGCAGAAACTCTGCTTCCACCCTGTCGATCCCCAGCCTAAAGCTCTTCCATAACACCCTGAGGGAAAACTGCAGAGCTGTGGAGACTTGGTCTCATTTTCTAGAATTATTCATTGTTGAGATTTTTTTATTTTATATATTTACAGGCGAGCCGTGCAAAACTATGATGCTCTGTATGCTCCTAGGCCCTAGAATCACATGACAAAAGTGAACACTGCATCTAATTATTTTTGAAATAAGCAATTACAGCATTTTCCAGGTGAAAAATCAAAATAGGACAGTGTTGCTCCTTTCATCCACAATCTGAAAAAAGAGCCAAAGACCCTCACCCCACCCCCGCCCCCACCTCAGTCCAAAAGACCTGGATGTGGGCTCCTGGGGCTCCCCCCCCCCCAAGCTCTGCATATATACAGATCTCTACCCCATCAGAAGCCACAGGGCAGGAGAGGGCATGTTTTTGTTTAATCTGTAATAACGATTTTAAAAGGTCAAGGAACAAAAGTTACATGCATCCTTCTGTGGAATATCATTTAATAGTTTTAAGAACTAAGTAAACAAAAGTTTGCAAACATCCACAAAGCTCCTTGTAGAAGTATATTTAGCAATGGTTCTTGGGGGCTTCCATTTCAAAAAGGGGGAAGTAAAGCCGCTGTAATGCACAGGACAGGGACTTGCCCAGAGCCTTCCCCCTTGAGCTATATTTGTAGAGGGAAGGAATCCTTTCGCTTTTCCTCATAGCCACCGAGAAAGCATCAACTCAGACCTCAGCCCGTTTTGTCCAGTTTATCCTCCACTGCTTTTATCTGGAAATCAAGCGGCATAATTTGGTTTACCTCTTTTTTTTTTGGGGGGGGGGGGGGGAGGGTCAGGAAGAAAATACCTTTGTTTCTTCCCAGACAACAGAATCGTTTGAACTAATAAAAGGAATCGTCTGAAGCTGTCGGGTTTTCCTAGGAAAGAGTTTTCATTTCCTTCTAGGAAAAAACTAACAACGAAACACACTGTGAAGAGATGTTAAAAGCCACAATGAGACAAACAGGAAATAAAAAGCTTCATAGTCTATATTTCTTAACTCAGGGCAAAACTTTTTTGACTTTCATGATGTGTATGCAAGCATTAATTTCAATGCCATATTGTGGTTTTTGGCTGAACAGACAGTATGTATGCATGTACGTATGTAAGCAAAACAAATGTATTTTGTATTCAAATTTATACGACTCCATACATTTTTATGCTGTTTACTTGAAAATTAATTTTGGCTTAGGCCTCAGAGACAGCAAATGTTGTCAAGATTTGAGGGCTACCTGAAAAGCCTTGGGGACAGCATTACCCTTCTGCATAAGAAATAGCAAAATAAAATAAAAATAAATGAATTTCCAAATACGTCATGGCTAATCCCTTGAGCTGACCTACAAATGAATTACGGGGGCTTTGCCACAGGACTGAGTAGATCTGCTGGCTTCACTGGGAGATTTATCTTATTTCTCAACTATTTTCATATCTTATTTCCTTTTCTTTCGGAATTAGACTGTAAATAAAAGGCTAAGACTTGAATGAAGCTCCCTCTCACAGAGCGCTATTGGATTGATAAATTAAGACGATACGATGAGTTTTGTGCGACCCATCCTCAAGGATTCGGGGAAATTTAGCCGATGCAAAACAAGGCATTAATTTGGAGAGGCCCAGCCACTTACAATGCTTAGTATTCTGACAATGATGAATGGCATCGTTCCAAGCAAATGGTAATTTCACTTCTTGTGACAGTACTTTAGAGCAAAACCGACTTTCTTCACACAAAGAATTTGCAATCCTATTGAACAGAGGCAGTACCTGAATATCAGAAACCCTGCATTGTTTAAGTATCATCTGATATTCTTGATTGGTTTCAGACTGAAGGTTGGAGTCGAATTAGAAGGAATGGAGGTTAAGTCCTAACCTTGAAAGACTTAGCAGCCATTGAAACACTGCCTTGGGGCACTTGTTGGCCTGTATTTATCAGGAAAAAAGAAAAAAGAAGAAGAAGAAGAAAGAGGAAAAGAAAGAAGAGAAAGAAAGAAAGAAAGAAAGAAAGCAAGCAAGCACAGGAAGAAAGAGAAGAAGAAAAAGAAAAAAATCTTTTCGGTTCAGTGATAGGAGGAGAGAACACAACAGTTGTCACATTCATCAAGTGAAACCACTGGAAAGACATCTACAGAACACCCCAAAAGCATAATCTTTCTGAAGCGCTGATAGAAATGGAAATTGGACGGGGTGGGGAATAATGCAACCAAAGGCGAGGCAATGTGGAGATCACTAAAAACAGAAAAATCAAGGTCAGAGAACAGAACAGACCCTAGTTAGCTTGTTTTTAAAAAAGGATAGGAAAAAAAAAAACCCTTACACTTGGCTGAGGGAAAAACACACCTGTTGCTACTCATACTGTATGTCCCCACTAAGTTATCTCACAAAGAAGCTTTAGACATAAAAAGCTTTAATGACGCCGGTCTCACAACCCCTAAGACACTTCACGGTAGCCGTGGATCTATCTTGTTTTCAGGGGTAGGGGTGCTGTTTCAAAGAACAGCTAAGGCAGTGCTCCCTTTCTCCCTGTGTGTGGGGGGGGAAGGGGGTATGGAAGGGGGCAACACACTTAAAACTTTTCCCTGATGGAATGAAGTAAACCAGCCTCCTGGGCAAATGTCAGAGAACACGAACACTGTCTCCCCAAAGAGGAACAGACCAATGAATCACAAAATCTGGGTGCACACCTTCCTGTTTTCTTCGCTAGTGAGCTAATCAGGTCAGAAGCAAAGGCCATGAGTAAACAGATGGACCATCTGGAGATGCTTCAATGTCCTGCTTTCATTCTAACACAAACGCCTCCTCCCAGGGCTTGCAAGGCTGCTGCCACAAGGGTGAGCACTGAGATTCTGGGCAACATCCAGCTGGAAACAGTGATGGTCACAAGCTTAGCCGGTAGAGTGGATAGATGCAGGTGTCTCTGAGCAAGACAGGGAGACAGGGAAATAGTCCCTAATAAGATGATACCAAGAGCCCCTCGTTTTCTCCTCCGTGAACACCCACAAAACCTCCTTAGACAGGTTCTCCTAGAATTAAAAAGAAACCACCCATCCTGTGTTAGCATTTCCCTCTAAACTGTACACATTCGCTGACGTGCAAGCGAAGACAGCATCGTCGGCTATTTTGTGCAATTCTAAGGTACGTGTACACCCATTTCTATTATACCCAGAATTCAACTTTCCACACTGGAGTTGCTCAATGATGTAAGGTAGGAGATGGAGTTTATGATTTGTGCTGACTGAGCCACATCGTATTTTAGGGAAGTGACATCACTATTGATGGCTCTTTCTAATCTATTCCCAGCAATATGCTCATCTGTATGTTTCCCCCTGGCACCAAAAGAACAATCTCAGATCCCTAAAACAGTATGTCATCTCTGGCCACAAATCTCATATGCACATACATTATTATTATTTAGCATTTATTAAGTACCAACAGTATGCTAGGCACAGTAGACATAGAGGACCATAAAAACATATTTAACGCATCAAAACCCACAGTAAAAAGATGCCGTATTTGTGACAGAGGACAATAAAAATCTTCGAAATCCGTAGTTCAAGATAAAATGCACCCTGGGTCCCAGGAAAGCCTTGGTAGAGCTGGCATATTAAAGAAAGGTATTAGAATTTTTAACTCCGCTGGAGTAAGAGATGTTACGCATAACTTATGAAAAACATGGTCTTTCCCCAACCTCAACATTCTGAAACAATGAACTCTGTAATGATCATTTCTGCCCCAATTAAACCTGAGCAATCTTAATCAGTAGCAGTCATTATATGATATGGTCTGCATTGAGCCCTTCAATGTGTTGCTCCGTACAGCAGTTAAGGTATGCACTGAGGCTTGGAAAGAATTAGATCTGTCGGAGGTCCACAGATGGCGTTTAAATGTCCATTTCCCTAAAGTTGCATCTCACACCTGCATACAATGGACACACAGCTGAGGAATGAGAAATGCCATCCACAAGTTTGGAGAACCAAAGCTAAAATACTGTCAAAGCGACATCGGGGCATCATGTACACACATCATTAGCCTGGCCAACATATGTTAGAGTGTGCATCAAGAGTCTTGACTTCTTTACCATGTGATGTGTGGGTAGCTATTGAGCTGAATATCATGTTAAAAGCATAAATTCTGGAGCTTGCCTTTGGATTGGAATCTTGATTTTAGCTGTGTGGCCCCAAGCAGGTTCACTGACATCTCTCCGCCAGTTTTCTCATCTGTTAAAAATGATTGAGGAAATAATGATACCTTGTTTCACAGAACTATTGTGAAGCCTAAGTGAGTTGATACACAGCAAAAGTTTTGTGCCGAGCCCAGCAGATAGTCAATGCTTTAAAAGCCCCTGTCCCACCAAGGTTCCAGCAGTGAGAAGCAGATCATGTTCCTGGCGCTCCACCATGAAGCCATCTATGGCAGGTTCCTTCCCTGTTAAAAACAGGTTTGCACCAGTCATATATTAACAGGCTTTCTTCCCTTCGCTTCTCATGATAGTAAGTGAATGGGACAGCTAAGACTACACAAAGGTCACTATCACACTCATGACCTCCAGACACCAGACAGGTGGATTGAGAGTTTAACAACAGATTTACAGTGTTAAGCCCTTGGAAGGTGGAATGAAGAATGTATCAATCAATGGATCAATGGATGAATAAACGAACACGCATTCCTTATCAATCCTGTTCACGGAATCCAATGGAGAGGTTCATTCGGAATTTCCTTCGGAAATCTCCAAGTCTCTGTGTTTTCAATGCTCCTTCCCCCCACCACTGAACCTCATTTGGAAGTTGACTATTCAGTATTTCTATGAAACATCTAGACGTAGGAAGCAACCTTCAGGGCAGGCTCATGGCTCACTTACTAACCAAGGAGTAGTTTTGTTGGAGGGAAAAGTCAAAGGTAGTGATTATAATACAGCGTTTGGATTATTAGCCAACATCAAGTGGCCATCCACTTCTCAGTCACATCAGGACTGTTAGTCAGTGGTAGTGAGCAGGAAAGTACTCAGTCTCCATACTTGGTACAAAGGAAACAGTTGTATCATAATGCACTGTCTCTTGTTCAAAATATCAAAGGATTGGGTGATCAATTTCTACAAATTGATGGCAGATCAAGATGTGAGTGTCATCCATCAATGACTATAAAACACCACCTCCGGACAGCTTAAAATATGTGACATAACTATGAAACTAGAAATAGAAATTTCCTCAGTAATTTTACTGGTGATGTTTCCTTTAAGTTCAAGTAGCCAATGGGAAGTTAAAAGTCAGCAAGACATCTTTGGTGGTACAGATCCTGTTGTTTTCCCAGTGGACTTTACCAAGGACCACAGACAGCTCTCTAGGCTTTGGCACCTTCTTAATCTACTGTTTCCTCTAAGGAACCTGGCCTGCTTTCTGCCACTCTAAGATTAAATGTGGTGCCATTGAGTTGCACACAGACTAGTAAAGCAAGACTTGTACAGACAAACCTAAGCCAGTGGATGATGAAATGATGCTAAAATTATCCTTATCTGGTTTTTAAAAAAAAAAAAAAAAATTATTGCTGTGATGAAAATCTTGATGTTCATTCCAAAGTTCAGATTAAACTTCAGCGTAATACAGTAGCCTGATTTGGACCGAGGTACATAATTTTTAGCAATTAGGTTTGACTGTGTGTGTTGCATGTGTTCAACTTTTGAGAAGTCAGTGAGCCTACATCGTGGAGGAGACTGTTGAATTAATTACATGCACAACAAAAGGGTACTCTCTTCCCTGATCTCAGCCCGGCCCTTTGAGTTTACCTATCCACCTAACACCACCTGTCTACTGGCTCTTTCATTTAACCACATATTAGGGCATCAATATTAACTTTCGGCTTTGGGTAAAACCATCACCATTTCCCAAGCTATTTGCCTCCTGATAAACACCGCCTGGAGGGCAAATGTTGAAAGTCACTTCCATATTTTTCGCATTGTGTTTGATACGAGCCCCAGATGCACAACATTGTATGATAATAAGCACTATTTAATTAATAGATGAAGAAGGCCTTTTGAGCTGCCCTGGCAGATTTTGAACTTGATCTTCTATCATTTGATGTCATGCAAGACCAGATAAATGACAAGTCTTTCGAGAGTCTGCAGAGCCCCTTCAGAACAGCTGCAGTCTTCTCCTTCTTTACAGCATGTTTCTCACTTAAGAAAAAAACACGCTTCATTACATCGCCTCTTACTTGAGCTGCAAGGGTCTATTCAAGGAAGATAAGCCTCTTAGAGATGAAGTAGCGTTGAATTTAGGTTTTGAGTGACGGCAGGAAGATTTATCCATTCAACAGACAATACCGCTTTCTCTGCATTAATCTAAGAGGCGGACAATGATCTGTTTTTTAGGCCCCATCTCATCTCTTTCCCACAGCAGAAGGTGATTAGAATTAGCAGAGACTGTGAAAGAAAACTTGAGCGCTATCTCTCTGGCCCTCCTGTTTCCTGAAGGGGTGAGGGGGAACCCCTACGCCAGGGGCGTCAATCACAGATGACTCACCCTCGGGAATGGAGAGGCCACAGGTAAAGAGTGAGCCATGACTAGTGCCTCAAAGAGAAAACAGCATGAAGTCCTTCCCTAGTGAATGTGTTCCTCGGGGCCCAGTGCACAAAGATGGAACAGTCAGGAATGCCTAGTTCATCCTGTTTGTTCAGATGTCTCGTGAAGCCCCGAGACAGCAAATGAGAGACAGGAAAAGGCAAGGATTCTTCTCGGCACCCTGAACGATGGCGTGTGGAACTTAGACTACAAGTTCAGTACAATTTCATCTTACCTTTCAGAGCCATCTCTGCAATGGAGGGGATTTTTTTTTTTTTTTTTTTTGAGCCTAACCACTAATTTATAGAGTACCTTTCAATCAACTCCTTAACACAAAACACACAGGGAGCAACTCACGTGGCTGGTAATCAACAGGATATAAAGCCACAGCCCAGCGTCAGAATCCCACTCAAAGGCAATATCTGGCATTATCTTTAGTGTGGAAGGCTTGCCATTTATTAGAATACGTGTTTAGACGTCGGTGACGAACCTCAGACTGGATGTAGAAGCTTAAAATAATGCTTCTAGTTTGGGGCGTTTCTCTTTTTATTTACCACACAAACAGAAGGCTTCTGTCCTCCCAGTACAATGGATGTCCAAGGCTGCCTTTTGTGGGCCTCTCACAATCTTGAATTCATTTCCCTTTAGCTCACCTTAAAAGCATATATCAAATACCTATAAAATACGATGTTTCTCAAAATATCCCTGCATCGAGATCATTGAAAGTGACTTAGGGAGATGATGCAGTCAGTAAGGTTCTTGCTTCACAAGCGTGAGGACCTGAGTTCGAACCCCAAAGCCACATGTAAAAGCTGGGAACAGCATCTCAAGCCTGTGATCCCAGCACTGGGGGAGGCAGAGACAGGGGCTCCCTGAGACTGGCTGGCCATCCACTCTGGCCAAACCAGTGAGCACCAGATTCAGTGAGACACAAGATAGAGCGCTATTAACATGGGCCTCTGGCCTCCGTACATAGATATACACACACACAAATCAGTAAATAACAAAAGTGAGCCTACCAAGATTTAAAAGCAAGATTCTAGAAAACAAATAAGAGATCAAAAATACCCTTGCATGGGACCCATTTTCCTGAAATGATAGTCAAGGAGACTGGAGGAAACTTTTTTTTTTCTTTCTTTTATTTATTCTTTGACAATTTTATCCATATGTATACACTGACCATACCTCCAACTGCCCCCCGAAACACCTCCACTCCCCCTTCTGCCTACACGCATGCCGCTTTTATTATTCTCTTTACTCCTTGAGATAAGAATACAATTCATCATTTTCCCGTTATGCTTTCTCCTTTCACAGCTTCCTGTGTCTTCCTTGATCTCAAACTCATGGCCACTTTTTGCATTAATTCTTGCTACATATATATGTTTACACCTATATATTCCTGAAGATAACATTCTCCTTCTGTTAATATCACCCCATCCCTGTACCTAAGCCTCGGGGAACATTCTGGAAGAGGGAGCAGAAAGATTGTTAAGAGCAGGGATCAAGGAGTTTGCTCTGAGATTGTATCTCCTAGAAATGTCAGAAGCTACACCCATAAAGTCTCACCCACATGACTGCCCAAACACGAGCTTAACAAGTATGACAGCAATAAACATGCCAAAGTGGACAGGGAGGCTTCAGCCCTACACAAAAAACTACAGACAACTAAGGAATGCTGAGAGCAAGAGAGATGGTCTTCCCCAGGAAGGAGCAGCACACCAGTTGATTACACAAGACCAAATTTTCAGCCCTGAAAACATGCACACAGTAGCATTATACGTGCTGGAAGAATCTCTTAAGTGTAATTGACTTAATAAGCAAATAAGCAAGGAGAAAGTCATAGAAATTAATGCAGAATTAAATCAAGCGTCCCCAGACAGCTCCTCCGTGTGGGCCCAGACTGTGTTCTCTAGAAATCAATGCAATCTTCGCATTTCAGCATTTCCTATTGTTAAATCGTATTTTATTTCTGGAGAGAAAAAAAAAAATGTCACAGTGACAACTAGAGAATTCCTTGACATTCAGCTCATGAGATGCTGGAAATATCTGCTCATCAATCTTAAAGCTCCTGTACCAGCAAAGTAGGATGGAGACTGGACATAACCCATCTCAGGTCCCCCCAGGAATAAATCCAACCTCAGCACCAAAATATGGCCTGAAGATTTCAAAGGAGAAAAGCCACCTCTAGAGCCCTTTTCAAATTCCACAGCGCATAATCCCACTGTGGCTGTGGTCACCAAGTGGACAGTCTTCAAAACAGCCCTTACCATTCAAAACAAAAGCGGGGGTTGGGGGAGCAAAGCTCTGCTATTCTCGAAGTGTCTAATTGAGTCTCTGGAAAGATGGGTTTTGTTTTTACAACTTCCTTGAAACCTACCATTACAACACTGCTGTGCATAAATTAACCTTCACTTCCATCTCCAAAGTCCAAAATCGCCTTTCCAGGAAGGGAAATAAACAAATCAAAAGCTACCCCATGGTCTTGCTGCTCAGCACCTATCTGGACTGTCTTTCCTTTCTTTCTCTTTTTCTTTCTTTTCTTTCTGACTCCTCGTTTTTTCTTTTGTTTGTTTGTTTGTTTTGTTTTGTTTTTTTCTTTTTAATTACTGAAGACTCCTGTTTTAGAGAAGCCCCTAATTGCTTCATTTTGAGATGTTATGTTTAACCTCAGGAAATGGTGTTACAAGACCTGGCAAACAGCTTTCTGGTTGTTTCAATCAGTGCTGGATTATGAGATCCAGCCGGGCAAGAGCTCTATTCATTTTCTAGCCCTGTCATCTTGATCTTATTTGAATGTCTGGGGAGCTGGAGGTGCTTAGCAGGCCTTGGGCTCAGGAGTGGGGGGTGGGAGTACCGGGGAGAGCTGGGCGATGTGTTGGAGACACTGAAAGTTTTCATTTTGACTCCTTAATGAGAGCGACCTTTGACACGGGCTGATGAGTTCCATGCCTGTCCTGGTGTGCTTTTTGAAAACATTTGACACTGGTCACAGGTCTGACAGGGATATGACTAATGAAGTCGTGGTATAAAAATAATGGGCTGCAATTGCTAGTTATTTGCATGAAACCAAACTCCTTAAAAACGTGTCTCTGTTCACTTTCTGTTTTCTAAATGAGTCAATAATACGAATCAGATGGCTTGAAGGGAATTGACTCCCAAATATTCCTCTTCTACCTTTGGTAAATTAGTTGGCATTTGGTGCAATTTTTGTTGCCTTGAGGCCTGGTTTAAATTGGAGCGTAGTTACTAAATTGCAAGGGCGACTGTAGAATGTGTAGGGTAATACATAATGCCTTGTTTTTCTTAAGCGGTTCTTCAGGAAGCTTCTTGTGAGGTCAGGGGACCCAGACAGCTCTTTGCAGAGACTATCAACTGAGGGTAAACAAAGAAGAAATGGGAAGGGAATACTGGAGGGAGAGGGGCAGAGAGTTACCAAGTCAAAGATAGAAAAAAGAAAGGAAAACTTGGAGAACAAAGTTCCCCAAAAAGAAGGCAGCAGCGACAGGGCTGTGGAGATGACTTAGCAGCTGAGACTGTGCCAGACTCTTCCAGAGAGCCAGAGATTATCGGTTCCCGGCACCCGTGGCTCACAGTTTACAGCTACTTGTAACTCTGGTTCCAGGGGATCTCACGCCCTCTTCTGGTCTCCCCAGGTATTTGCATACACGCAGCATACGTATACTCACAAGCATAAACACACACGGCAGTAAAAGCAATCTTAAAAAAATAAAACGAAACTTAACAAGGCAGTGACATGAATTTGCATCCAAAAGCAAGAAAGAAGAGAAGAGGGGGAAAGGGAAGACATGAAGAAGATAGAAACATGGATCAGCGAGTTAGGGAAACTAGCGGAAATGGAAAATAGGAGAATTGGGGTGTACCGTGGCTTGATAATTGCTCAAGCTTTGTAATACATTAAGATCAACTGGGGCTGTAAAAGTAATGCCAATACCCATGTGGAGGCCAGAAATGTCTATCGGTGTCTCTCTCTCTCTCTCTCTCTCTCTCTCTATCTCTCTCATTACTTGATCTGGAGCTTACTGATTGGCTAGGCTGGCTGACCAATCATCTGCCAGGTTCCTCCTATGTCTCCTCCCTGTCCTTGACTCCTATCATCCACCACTGACTCATGCTTTCTATTAGTGGGCACTCAAATCCTCTCACATGCACAGGAACAGTTTACTCACCAGAGCATCTCCTCTCCCAAGATTATTATTGACAAATATTTTCTATATTAATGTTCTTTAGACCTGACCAAAGTCGGTCCATACTAAACCCTGAGTATTCCAGACACAGATGGACTCTGCGTTCCTGCCTGAATGCAAACCATGTATCTGAGTGAGTCAGTGAGATCTGCTATTGGTTACAAAAACAAAGACACACAACACAGTCTCATTCCAGAACACAACGCTAACATCAAAGCACAGGGGTGTCCTTTAGAATAAACCTCAGAACAGCACAGAGTTGTTTTTCCAGAAATAGGATGAATTTTAATAGAAAGAGAAGAAAAGAAAGATTAGAGTCAGTCTGGGAAGGTTCAACGAAAGGGGCCTATCTGAAAAGTGAGATTTAAAACCAGGTTGACCATCCTTAGCAAATGCAAATCAAAACTACTTTGAGATTCATCTTACGCCTGTGAGAATGTCTACGATCAATAACACTAGTGATAGCTCATGTTGGTGAGGATGTGAAACAAGAGGACCACTCCTCCGTTGCTGGTGGGAGTGCAAACTTGTACAGCCACCATGGAAATCAATATGGTGGCTCCTCAGGAAATAAATCTATCTTAAGACCCAGTATACCATTCTTGGGTGTTCCATCCTACCACAAGGACACTTGCTCCACTATGTTCCTAGCAGCTTTATCTACAATAGCCAAAAACTGAAAACAATCCCGATGCCCCTCAACTGAAGAATGAATAAAGAAAATATGATATGTTTACACAATGGAGTATTACTTGGCTGTTAAAAAATGATGCCTATCATATAAGAGAAGAATAAGCAAAAAGAAAAAAAAAGACATCATAAAATCTATACACAAATGGATGGAACTAGAAAAAAATTATCCTGAGTGAGGTAACTCAGATCTAGAAAGAAAAACACGGCATGTGCTCTCTTATAAGTAGATATTAGCTTTAAAATAAAGGAAAATAGTGCTATAATCCACAGACCCAGAGAGGCGAAGTAACGAGGGGGCTGCAGGGTATGTATGTGTCTCCCTGGGAAGGGGGAATAGAACAGATTTTTCAGGTGAACTAGGGATGGGTAGGGATGGAAAGAGAAAGGATCAAGTGGAGGAGAGGGGGAGAGTGGGGGAGACCATGGGGAGAGCTGAGTGAAATTGGGGCGGTGTGGAAAACCAGTGCAGTGGAAACTTCCTGGAATCTCTGGGGGTGACTCCAGTGAGGACTCCTAGTAATGGAGGACACAGAGCCTGAGCTGTCCGTCTTCTGTAACCAGGCAAGGCTTCCAGTGGTGGCACTGGGACACTAACCCAGCCACAAAACCTTAGACCTACAACCTACAACTTGTCCTGCCTGCAAGATGTGTTGGGGCAATGGTGGCTCAGAACTTCTGCCAGTAGCCCACCAATGACTGATCTAACTTGAGGCCCATACCATAAGAGGGAGCTCATCCCTACACTGCCAATAAATAACTAAATAAATAAATTTAACGAAATGACTCTCAATGATATTCGGCTACACTCGTAGCTCAGTGCCTCGTCTAGTGGTCATCAGAAAGACTTTCCCCAGCAGCAGACGGAGCAGGTGAAGAAAGCAACAGCCAGACATTATATAGAGAGTCTAAATTACACATTAGGTGAAGCTCCAAACTTCCCACGGAAAAGGGGAGGAAGGACGGTATGAACCTGGGGAGTCAAGGACACCCCAAGAACACACCCCACAGAATCAACTGAGCAGGGCTCATAGGGGCTCACAGAGACTGAATCGATAGTCACGGCACCTGTATGGGTCTAGCTAGGTCTTCTGTACATATGTTATGGTTGTGTAGCTTAGGGTTTGGTGGGACTCCTAACAGTGGGGGGAGGAGTGTCTCTGACTGTTTTGCCTGCTCTTGGGACCCCTTTCCTCCTACTGTGTTACCTTGTCCAGCCTTATTATGAGGGTCTGTGCCCAGCCTCATTGTATCTTGTTATGCTGTGCTCGCTTGATACCTTGGGGGGCCTGCTCTTTTCTGAAGGGAAATGGAGGGGAGATGGATCTGCAGTAAGGCAGGTGGGGGAGGTTAATAAAAGTGGAGAGGGGGCAACTTCAGTCAGGATGTATCATATGAGAGAAGAAAGGATGAATAGAAAGACTGAAAAATAAGTAAACAAAACTGAGCAGCTGAGGGTCAGCGTTTGCTTACAATAACCATACAAAAATGTTCAGGGTCCTAAACACGTATTCCACAAACCAGCATTGGATTCACATGATTAAGACAGTGAGAATGAAAATGGCCAGGGGTCAGTCAGAACATGAAGATCAGACCCTGCAAGGCCAGAACAAACCCTGCAGAATCGATAAAGGAATCCTCAATAACCTGTTGTTCGTTTGCCCAGATTATCAGACAAGATGAAGTGGTAAGGACAAGTCGACCGTAAAGAGTATCTTGATGGTAATAAATACAAGATTATCATGAAATATTGGAGGACACACCGATAGAGGTTATGGATTAGAGATCTCAGAAACCTTCTTAAAATAAGAGCAATGACCATCTGTCTTAGATGGTTTGTCTTTCCCTGCCTACAGGCCAAATACAGAATCATTACCAGACACATGGCTGTATTTCCCCAGAGAATGATGTCATCACATTCAAGTTTAATACATGGGAAAGAGGGAACAATTCCACAGCACTGAATGAAAGATTTCAGACTCAAAGGGGATGATGATAGACTATAAGGCTAACATTTCTTCTTCTTAAACCAACTGATAAAATAAATTTGAGGGAGTGCTTGCTGCGCTTGCAGAAGATCTGAGCTCAATTCCCTGTATTATCCTGTAAGTCAAGCTGCAGGGTTCCAACACCCTCTTCTGGTCTCTGTGGATAGTCCCACACACTGCAGATATGCATACATGCATTTAAATAAAAATAAAAATATTTTTAAAGTAATTTTGTTGATTAATTATTCTGTATTTTATTTGTGTATCTTTGGCATGGTTCTTCATTAAACCATAAGCTTTTGAGGACAAGAGCCACATATATATCTGTCTTAGTTTCTTCACTAGCTCTTACCCCTCTCAACATGTCCAATACCATGGCAAAGAACCAGGTATGAGCATCAGGCCTGTGGCACCTTTGAAATCTTCCTTCAGGTGCCCTGCCAGACTGGTTAGAGGTCTGTACCAAAAGGTTCTCAACTGCTTCAAATACCCAGCCAGCCAGCTGTTCGTAAGAACTGGGTCTTCACTAGAGCACTGGGTTTTATCTACTTTTTTTACTGACAGCACTCACAGTAGTTTATACTGTCTGGTCAACACTTAGTAAATCCTAGTTGAACAAATGAACAAAGGAATAAATGACTGACATTCCAATAAGTAGTACTTACTCCGTACGACTTAGGAAAAACTGTGTTTGTGCATGGTATACGAACATGTTTGTATGTGCATGTTTGTGCATGTGTGTGTGGCATAGGTGTGTATATGTTTGTGTGTGCACCTGTGTGCAGGAGCATGGAGGTCTACATCAGTTAACAGGCTTCAATTACTCCCCACCATATTTGTTGAGACAGGCCCTCTCACTGAGCCCACAACTCAATGATTTGTCTAGGTTGGGTGACTAGCAAGCAACAGGTGTCCCCTTGTCCCCATTAACTCAGTGCTGGGGTTACAGGTGCAGGCCTCTGGGCCTGGCTTTATTTCTTTATCCATTTATTTCTTTCTTCCTTTCCTTCTTCTGCCACTGGGGAACCACCTCAGGTCCTCACACTTGTTCAGAAAGCACTTCACTGGCTGAGACATCTTCCTCAGCCCTGAAAAATACTTTTATGTCCCCCAAACGGAAGAAAATAATAAAGAAAATGAAAGCAACACACAAGCAGTAGAATATTCTAGGCAGCAGTGTGGCTCTGGATTCGGGTATCTATCAACCCTTACTATTCTTAGGCTCCCCATTACGGTCTTATATAGGAGGCTCTGTACCCACGAGGTTCTGTACCCATGACCTGTAACGCACACTTGTATTTCAAAAGCCAGAAAAGGTTTGGGATCAAGCATTTCATGCAGAATAAAATTAGCTCATCTTATTTTGAAATATCTTCATTTGGAAAACATCTAAGCATCTATCTATCTAATCAGTAAGTGCTCTTAACTCGGCATTCCATTCTCTACAGGATAGAGACCATCTTATCTTCAAGAAGAAAGCATCCCGGAAAACCACAGGAATTCATTCTTGCACTGTTCACTCTAAAACTTTTTCTCCTTTATAAAGAGCCCTCTAAATTTGAAATCCCCCCCTCTTCCCCCATCCCCATCTTCGTATTTTAAACACCTAAAGGCAAAAACTAGTTTTCCACCTATTTAGCATAATTTATTTATTGCCTTGGGCGTAGATTTGCCAGGTAATGTAAATAACAATACTATTTTGCATGGCAATTGTGCCTCTGGCAACTCTTTCAGACATTAATTTTCACTCCCTCCTTAAGGAATAGGTGAACACTGATATTATTAAGGCTTGGACTAATGAAATCAGGCTTGAAGAAGAACACATTTGCAAGAAAGTTTAAATTTACTAGTCATCATTTGGGGGGTTTATTGGCATCTATTTGCGGTTCACTAGAGGAGAGAATTAGTGCCTTTGGACCAGCACTCAGGATCATAAAGGTTCGATTGAAATCTTCCCTTCCCTTTCCATGAGACCCATTCGTTGATTTTGTTTATTCGCTTATGTATTTGCTTTACTACACATCTAAGTGGCTAGAGAGCAGGGAGCAGGGAGCGAGTTCAAATTGGCATATGAAACAAACAGTTCTGAGACAGGAAACCCCAAGCCCCAGGGCTGAAACTGCTGTGCATCTTCCTTGGACAGTGCCATTTTACTGATCAGAACCGCCACAGAGCGGCTACTGCTAACAGTCTTTCAGCTCCAGTTCATCTGCATCCTGGGAAGTACTCTCGTAAAAAGTTCTGTCTCCCCCTATCCCTGTCTCTCTGAGCAATTTCTTTTCCAGGACACAAGAAATCTGAGCTCTGCCCACCAACCCCAATATTCGCCCATAACATCTCTGTATATACGACACGCAAGCACTGTCTGACCAATTACATGAACGCAATTGCCCAGCCTGGGTGGTTCTTAAGAGTGTAGCCACCTGCCCTGCTCTCCAGGCACTGGCTTTTAGAAACAGGACCCAGTGATCCTGTGCTGCAGTTGGGGACAGCGTGGCTGTAGGAACAGAATTCGTTATCGTGATGATAGCAGGAAGTATCCAGCACTGGGAAGCCAGTACAGGCCGGTTCTCAGTACTAAGTCACTTCACTTTCACATGCATCTCCATCACCCCTTACTTTACAAATACGGGAACCTGAGAAAATGAGTAAAATAATTGCCAAACTCTCATAGGGAATCCCTGGTAGGGTTAGCTGAGCGGAATATTCTGCTTCCACTCTCTGAGAGGAATTATTTATCCAAGACCCTTTTTTTTTCTCTTGCAACATATCACAGCTTTGACTTCCCGATGTTCTGTACAATGGAAAAATGGTCATCCTGTGTTTTGATCCAGTGGCATTTTCTAAAAATCCTGGCATAACCAAAATCTTTATGATAATCATTGTTTTCCTTAAAATTGCTAATTACTGAAAAGCAAGAATGTGTGTGTGTGTGTGTGTGTGTGTGTGAGAGAGAGAGAGAGAGAATGAGAGAGAGAGGCCACCATTGCATATGACAGTGTTTCCATCAAAGGGTTTGTGGTTCTGTATCACATGTAAACCCACACATGACATACATGCATATGTACTCACAAAGGCTTCGGTCAAATACACCATGGCTTTGTACACACATAAACCCATAAATGCACACATGCACAGAGAGACTTCTAGCAAAGGCACTCTAACTGTGTATCATAAGCAAACTAGTATATAAACAGAGATGGGGCTCTCTCTCTCTCACTCTCTCTCTCTCTCACACACACACACACACACACACACACACACACACACACGTCCACAAATTACCTATTGAACTGGCAAACTGTAAGAGTGGGGAATCAATTAAGCCAGGATTTTTAAACATCATTTTGAACCAAAAAAAGGGGGGGAGGGGCAAGTGCAGATGTGTGGGAATCTGGCCTCTCCCTTCTTAATATCAAGAACCACAGACACACACTAACTCTAACCTACACAATCACTAGGAGAGACAGCTTCCAATGTCACCATAAACTCCATTGACAGCTGGGTGTGGTAGTCACCATTGTAATCCCAGTATAGGACGCTGGAACAGGAGATGGCGTTCCAGGGCAACCTGGGTTCCATATGACCCTAGTTCAAAAGAAAAGACCAAGGCCATGGTCTGGGAGGCAATCCAGTGGGAAAGAAGTGTGCAGCCCGGCCTGGTGACCTGCTCTGGCCCATAAGTGAAAGGAGAGAACAGACTCTTGCAACTGTCCTCTGTCCTGTGCCACTACACCGTGGCCCATGCACATCACCACCACCCTAAGCCTGGGGAGTGTGTGTGCACATGCACACGCAATAAGTAAATGTTTAAGCAAGATGTTTGAAAAGATGGGACCAATCCCATTGCAGAAATTCTACAGCATGGCATGGTAGCTTCACGCTTCTCAGATGACAGAACACTGCCGGATCTTTTGACTTTGAAAGAGTGATCCAGTTTCCTATTTGGCTTTAGAGTCCAATTATTCAACTACCAGGAAAGAAAATATATTTAAAATTTATATATCTAAAATTAAATGCTGACCCTATTGTGTGGGCCAGAGTAGCCTATAATAAGCATTAATTCCACACAGATCCAAATTAACTTGTGAACTGTAACAATTCAGATTTTTGGCTCTCTTAATCATGTAGCAGAAACTGGGAGATAATTATAAATGAATATAATCTTATTTTGACTAAGGAAAACAGTACACAAGAAAATCTGGTGTCTTTGGTCTTGGAATTAGTTGCTAAGTCTTCTACATAATGCTGAATTTTCAAAATATGCACTCATTTTTCAAACAGAACAAATAAAACATGCCAGCTCATAGACAGTGACTTCCTTAAGGCTGAAGTAACATACATACACATATACATGTCCATATACACTCACATACATGTACATGTGTATATACATCATACGCATATACAGACGTATATAAATATATTCTTTGCTAGCAATTCCTTTTGGATTTTTTTTTTCATTTCTTCATAGTGATGCTGCAAGGGACTGCACTTTGCTTTCTCTCCTTGAGTACAGAACTATGTCGCTCCCCTCTTCCCTGATCCCTCCCATCACAGTTCTATCACCCTGCTAGGCACATATGTGTCATGCTCTCCAGAGTGCAGGGGCAAAGAGAACCAAATTCTGAAACCAGCCAATGATGTGGAAATGAGGCACATTGTTCACCTGCTCCTGGGTCAGATGCATGGGGAGCTGTGTATATAATGGGCTGTTTTGGTTGTGTAAAAGAAATTTATTTTAACCTCTCTAAAGGAAAAAAAAGAAAGTCAGACTGATTTCCAGGCTTACCCACACTTCTTTTCCAATATTTGATGTGGAAACATTTTAGAGCCTGCAGTTTCCATACGAAGTATGTTTTCCACAGTCAGTCCGTCCTGTATCTCACAAAGAACAGTGGCAAGAGAGGATGAGCTCACCAGCGTTCTTTCATACTTATATATGGATTACTCACCACTTTGCAGCCCTAAACTCTCTGACCACAAAAGTCTAGCGTATCTCACACAGGAAAAGCAAAACTTGGTTTTTTAGGTATATTTAGAATAATATCCGTAATTTGTTTTCACTTTTACCCTTGTCTTCAAGAAGCATGACACACAATTAAAGAACATGAGCATTTCATTTCTGTATCTTAAAGTTGTTCCTCCCTCACATCCTCAGCTAAGGAAGCTCAGGAGACAACCCCTAAGCAGGCAGCTATGTAGTCACTTCTGAAAACTGCCCGGACCAAGGACCCTATCTCCTCCCCTCCAGGTTTCCAAGTTTCAGCATGGAAAATATACTCCAAATTATTAATTTGCTTATTTTTCATTTTATCCCATATTCAGATGAGAAGGAAACCCCAGAGAAATACTTTACTGTCAGCCCAAGAGCATGACACACAGCTAGAGGGTTGGAAGTTACCATCATTCCTACCTGGAAAGGAGTGAAAGGAGTCGGCCAAGTCCCTACACATCTCTGGAGAAGGTGCTGTGCTGGGCATGACTCCACACTTAGCTTTATTGCTGACAGCAGATACTAGGAAATCCATGCGCTCTCTCCCTGAACCTGTTTCTTCATTACCAAAAGCACGTGAACGGAAACTACCTTCTCTGATGAACCCTTGGCTCTGGTAATTTGTGAGTGTGTCTTCTTTTGTGTGATGCTGCCTCTACTCTTTCTCTTCTCTAACCTCTACTGATCTGTTGCTGAAAAACCAGTCTGGATGATGAAATGTGTGCTCAACTGGCCTCTCTTGATTTAGTCAAGGCATGTTATGTCTCATTTCCATCACACACTGCAATTCTACAGAAAAATAGGTCTATGAACCTATGCATCTAATCAGTTACCTTTAATGTACCTACATTCAAATTACATGCAGTTCTTGAGGAAGAAAAAAACAAAAACAAACAAACAACAACAACAACCTGTATTTTAAAGATGTCTTCCCCGTGACTACCCTCAGAATCACTCCAACTGCCTTGGCTCCAATGACAACAGTTGAACCAACTTGCAAAACTGTCCTTCAAAATGAGACACCCCTCTTCCCTTCACTTTCCCTCCCCACTCCGCCTCCTCAGCATCTTTGGCTGAGAACTGTTAATCCCCAGGAGCCTGTCATGTTGGTCCACACCTAGACCAGAGGCAGAGAAACTACAGATTGTCAACAAAACCAGAGTTGGTTTTGGCTTTGGATTTCGACCAAAGAGGGAACAAACAAAATCTAAATCAGCACTGGTTTTCACTAATTTGTTTTTCTACTGTGCTGCACTGCTGGGAGACAAATCTTCTGGTTTGCTAAGTAGAGAGAAATGTTTGGAAACCTGTAGTTGTGGGCACCAAAACAAATACCAATGTGAAAAAGACAAACTAAGGAAGCTAAAATAGACTCAATGGTGATGGCTCCTTTGAGCAGTGGCCTCCCAGGAGAGCAAGCAAATGAGCCCACGCTGATAAGCAGCCACATCAGCAAACAGGCTTCCAAAGAGCAAGAGACACTGCAGGTGTTCCACTGAGTGCTTCTCAGAGGGCTATTTGTGACAGACTAGAGACTCTCAGTAAGGCAGGATAAGATCCTTTACTCAAGATTCAGACCCAACAGCTAGGTCAGAGTCAGGCACTGCACTAGATGCCTTTTCATCCGCATTATTTGATCCTCTCAGCAAACGACAATGTAGTTCTCATTGTCTCCCAGGACATGAGGGCCAATTGCCACTGCCTCATGACGCCAATACTAAACCGATCTATATTAAAATGATTAAACTCTTGAAGCTACAAAGAGTATTTAACAGAGTTTAAAAGAAAGATGGCAAGGTGTGGACTTGACATGGGAACAGTTTGTAGCCAAAATACTAACCTGGGATTTATTAGTTCTACTGAAGATGAGACAGAGAGAGCACCCATGTAGGGCTGGGAAGAAGGCCCACAAGGACAATAACACTGAGTAGCAGGCCATTGGCAGCATGTACTAAAAAGCTGACTAGTAACGTTTGGTCCAGTGTGAGGGTGTGAACTTCCTTATAGGGAAAGTCTTAACATGGGACTGGCATGAGATCGACCGATTAACTACAGTTGTTCTTTGACTGTTTCACACGTGGATACACTCCCTATTCATATTCATGTTTATTTATTTATTTTGTGACCCAATATGCTTTTAAATTTATTTACCATTTTATGAGTAGAATAGTTTGGTTGCATGTATGTTTGTGAATCATGTGCACTTCTGATATCCAAGGAGACTAGAAGAGAATGTCAGATCCCCTGGAACTGGAGTTATAGAAAGTTACTAGTGGCCGAGTGGGTGCTGTGATTTAAACAGGAATCCTCTGGAAGAGCCATGTAGTTAAGTGCTGAGCTGTCTCTCCAATCACATGACCCACTAAGTTGAACCAGGACTGTCCACTTGACCATGATTTGGAGCTATCCACTGAAGCCTGTTGCTTTCATCGGGATGTGTGCCAGTGAAGAGAATGCCTCTCTTCCTCTCCCAGAACCCATCAATAACCAACAGTTCAGCAGTACAACATGGGGGCCATGAGCTACTCCTCCATCCATGGCTGATTGTTGACAGGCCCAGTCTTGTATGGGCCCCATTCAGGTAACCACTGTTGCCTTCTTGATGACAATGATGATCTCAATGATGTGACAGCATTTCACAGACCCTCACCCTATCTTCTGGCTGTTACATGTTCCTATCCCCTCTTCTGGAATGCTCCCTGAGCCTTTGAAGGGTATAGATGCCACAACACCCCTCCAAAGCCTGAGGAGCATTACTGAACCTTCAACAGTCAGTTATGGGTTGGTGCTTTTTCAATAGCCAGAAATAGCCAGACACCACTAGGACTGGCCAGTCCTCTTACTGCTCAGTTACTACTGCAAAGAACTTGAGAACAATTATCATTTTGCACCCTATCTATCCTTAACTGAGTGGTAAGTTTAACCAAATCGTAATATGACTTTACTCATTCTATGACTTCAAGAAGCACTGGTTTCTAAAACCAAAGCATCCTCTGCTGTTCCATGGGCTACAAACTTGGAAATCTCCAGAATAATCAAAGAACTAAAGGTCCCATGCACCATGAGATCAGAGGGAGTCAAGAGTACAGCTTAGCAAATGTTCCCTAGGGTTTCTTGTCCCTTGAGTTTCTCACTCCATGTTACATACCTACATCTATCCCCGTAGGGCAGAGGTAACACATAGCCATGGTTTGCTGAGTCCAAAGCCCACACGCTTTCTTCCATGTCACATATAACACATAGCCATTAACTTGGTCTAATCACTTGGAGTTTGAGAAGATGCCCTCACACTAAAACTTAAAAAGGATCCTTTACTATCCAGGGCTCCTTACTACAGAGCTTCATAACTGTGGTTAAAATACCATGCTCTCCAGTAACAACAAGAAAAACACCTTTCCTTAGACAGAAGATTATACTGATTACAGGGCTGTCGTGAGAGATGGCTCACAACAGGATAGAGAACTTCCCCTAGCAAGCACTTTTGAAATAAACAAAGCTTCTGTTTCCTGGTCCCTACCCTATTTCACTTTCAGTTTTCAGAAAGCAAACAAATGAAGTGTTATGCTGTTTTCTCTTCCAGAAGAAAAAGAATAGAAAGATGAGTGCCTGACCCACCCCTGTGGCTTCCCTTATCCTTCAGCATCACTCCCAACCTCCTGTGGTCCTCAACGTGTGTGCCTCAAGTCACACTGCAAGCTACGCACTCAAGCCAATGCCAAACAAACCACTAGAAACCCAAAGAGAACACTTAACCCAATCATGCCAGGAAGCTTCCGTTCACAGAAGCCTGCTGGCTCACCAGCAAACTACTAGGCACCACCGCTGTTCTACCCACAGCTCCCAAGGAGGAAAGTGCTGGCTCGGGAGCCAGAAGGTTCTCACAGTATCCACCAGCAGTTGCAGCCTAGTGGGCCAACAGTCTGGCTTGCACTTTCTCAGAGGCCCTCTACCTCTTCCCACCCTTCTTGTCCTTTATGTCCCCCCCCCTTCTCAAATGCTTCCTCTCCCCACTGGGTGCCTATTGCCCCTGCTCCATTGTTCATGGCATCCTCCAATACCCAGTTTAGGCACAACCTTCACCAGATAACTATGCAAGCACACTTGTCTCTCTCTGTCATGATACAGTGGGACTCTTACCATCTAAGTCTACAGAAGTTTACGCTTCCATTTCTCCTGTTGCTTCATATAGAGTGGTTTTATCCAGTGTCACTGGATGGAAAGCCTATGTCTTAGAATTCTTTAGCAAACCCTTCACCTACCAGCACATTGCACAATTGCCTGTAGACTAGTTCAATAAATCTACTGTTCTTAAAATTCCTTCCCTGGAGGAGATATAAATAACATCTACATTTTCCTCCTAAAGTTCCAACAATAAACCAAAGTACAAGTCCACTGAAGACACACACACACCCCTCCACGGAGCTGGTGAGTGTACTGGGCTTGTTTACAGAGCTTGGGAGACGGGTCACCCATAGGGCCATGACTCTACAGCAGCACCCTAGAAAGCTTCCCCATGGCTGCATAGATGGAACCTGTCTCAACTACTCCTTCCTCAGCCTATATACCCCACCCCTTCCCTGAGGCCCCAAGGCCATGTGCAATTAGAGCAGAACTGCATACAACTGTCAGGAAAGGGTGGCTGACAATCAGATGAGGATCCACAAGGGAATGTCAACAGCCAACAAGACCAGCTGGGATGGTTCTTTGCGAGTGAACACAGCTGGAACATCACCAGGAATAGTGCTGGGTCACACCCACTATTTGGAAATGACACTCTGCTTTTCAAGGTCAAATATTCTATCATGTTCCTAAATGTAAATTTTTTAAGTCTATTTATTATCTATGGTAACACCATCATAATGTTAGGCAGAGAAAGAGAGACAGAGAGAGAGAGAGAGAGAGAGAGAGATACACATGGCTCTAAAACTCATATGCATATGCACAAACATAGGCCATGTATGAATTTATTTATTTAATTGCTAAATGTTTGCCAAGTTACTAGCATAGGGGAAGAAAAAGTCAGCAATGTAGCCTAACCCCGCAGTCTATAGATGAGAATATCAAACCTAGAGAAATTACTTTTTAAGCCTACACTCGATAGAAACAGAATATAAGATTTGGAAAGCAGCTATCAAAGCTCATCATAAATTCCACAGGAAAACAGCAAGAGGATTTCCACTGGGCCACAAGGAAATTGTGGTGGGACAAAAATGCTGAAAGAGAAAATTTCCCTACAGAGCCACGAAGCAAATATACCCTACACAATGCAAGTCATCCGCAGGCCCACGCTCACTGTGGCCCACGAACTATCAGCAAGCAAATCTTCACTGGTAATGCTAGAAACTCAGAGCTTTCAACACTAGCACAGATCTATTGAACCTCTGGCTATACATTTCCCTAGGGAATCTATCTTTATTTCCCCCAGGGTCCCAAGGTTGGTCTCTGCCTAGTACAACTTTAGAACTACCAGCACATACTACACTGAACTGCCAGTACAGCACTGTACAATAGACTAGGAGATGCTTCTGAACATAAGACCCTCATCTGCAAGGAGGGTCAGATAGATAGATAGATAGATAGATAGGTAGACAGATAGATAGATAGATAGATAGATAGTGGAGAATTCTCTATATATGTACATTAAATAGAATATATATGTACACAGAGAGAGAATTCTATTATATATATATATATTCTAATTTATATATAATTATATTTGTATATAATTATCTCCCTTAATTTCTCTCCTCCTCTCGTGGTAGGGATCAAATATTAAAAAGAGTGACTCAGGCACGCCAGGCAATGGCTCTGCCACTGAGCTACAGGTCCAGTATATGTTGAAAGCATTTCTTGCCCAAGTATCTCTAGCCCTCCACCAAATTAGCACTGCTCTAGGGAAAACGGCTTGTCGGATACACAAAAAACAACGAGAAACACATCCACCTTTCTGGAAATAGCCCAGTGCAAAGTTTCTGTATGTATCTACAGCTGTGGTGTTCTTCTTTTGCGCTCTCTCTCTCTCTCTCTCTCTCTCTCTCTCTCTCTCTCTCTCTCTC
>JADRCH010000012.1:6022515-6055470 GCA_019843965.1 Rhynchomys soricoides
TCCAGGAGTTCTGGACTGTAGTGTGCTACCCTGATTGGGTGTCCGCGCTAAGATAGTTCGGTGTCAATATGGTGACCTTCCGGGAGGGGACCACCAGGTTGCCTAAGGAGGGGTGAACAGGCCGAGGTCGGAAACGGAGCAGGAATGGGATACATGTGAGCTCTTACGCTTCCATAGGCACAGCTCTAAAAAAGGAAAGGGAAAGAACAACATATTCTCCGTGCCACAGGAAATTTCCTCAGTGTCCCATGAGCCACCAGAACTTAGCAGCGCTGGATGCCGACAGCTGGTGCTACACAATTATCCTATAGGAAGAGAGGAGGTGATAAGGGAGGGGGAAGAGCCAACAGACATGTCTCTCTGTGACCAGGTGAGAATACACACATTCAGAATTTATCTAGGGGCCAGTAAGATGGCTCAGCAACTAAAGATGCTTGCCACCAACCCCGACGGATGAGTTCTATCTCTGACACCCACACAGAGGAAAGAAAGAATTGGTTCCCATAAGATGTCCTCTGGCCTGCACACTTGCACCATGTCACATGTATGTACACACACACACACACACACACACACACACACGAAAATAAATGTGTAATTTAAAATATCTTCTAAATTTTAATTTAGATTTATCTAGGTCTCATAAATCTTTAAGTCATCAATGTACTGACTGGTATTCTGCAGATCGATCCATTTATTTTTACATATAAATGAACATGTATACTAAAATTTACCCCCCCCCTTTTTTTTAGGTTAACACCCTAGTTATGATGAGTAACAGGTAAATTATCTTTTTTTATAAATGACATAGTCTATTCAGTTGTAAAGGGGCAAATGAAAATTCTTTATTCCTTGGATTCTTGAGTAAAATACAAGAGTGAAAGAAATGATTCTGCCAAGAAACCAGAATAACCTGCAAACGTGAACCTTCTCCAGGCAGGTGACTCTTGACTGGTAGGACCAGTTTAGAGGGGGAAAGGAGGGTTATTTAACCTAGCTACCAAGCAGATGTCTTCTGGTTAATATTTAACTTAGTCCCGGTGGTATTCATGAGCCTGATGAGAAAATAAACAATATACATTGTTTTCAACAATAAACATGTTGATAAATATGTTCTAGTTTTTAATCTCATGATATCCACGAATCAAATATATGAGTATGTAGGTCAAATTGCTACAACCAAGGGGCTCCCCAACTGTAGAAGTTTAAATGTCAGAGGAATGTGTTTGTTTCTTGAGTGACTGCCTAGAAGTATACAGGCACTGCAGGGAGGCAGTCCTGCTCTGCAAGGTCATTCAGGGCTCCAAGTCCCTTCTGGCCTACGGTCCTGCCATTTCCTGGGTGTTGTATATAGTCAGAGCTGACTTTCTACCAACAGTCTGCTTCCACACTGATAGGAAGAGTAAAGAGATGGACAGGTAGCTTCCTTGTGTAAGTGGCAGAGAATTTAAGTATAACACTGAACACATGTCATTGCTTCAGATCCAGAGTACTCACATAGAATGCTACTGCTATGTCTAAATCTCACTCCAGTAAGAGGTTAGATACATAGCCTGCGATGACCATTTGCCTAGTTAAGTTATAGACTCAAATTATAAAAGGAGAGAAGAATGAACTCCAAGAGACCATGTGGAGTCTGCCATCTCATCTCAAGAAGTCTTCCCAGCAACCCTGCTGTAAAACCTCATTATTCTTGAGGAGATCAGCAATTCTCCCAAGTGCTGTAATGGGAATCAGCAGAGACAGAATTCAAACTCTGGTCCTCCTGCTTCATTCTGCTACACTGGGGAAGTGTGCTTACTAATTAATCCAACTCCGGGACTCAAGAATACAAGGAAGATTAAAACTCATGCCACGCACAGAATTAGAGAGATGGTTCAGCAGTCAAGAACACGGGCTGCTTTTCCAGAGGACTAAGATTCAACTCCCAGCACCACATGACAGTTAATAACAATCTGTTAACTCTAGTTCCAGGGGATCCAGTGCCTTCTTCTGGTCTCTGTGGGACTGGGCATGAATGTGATACACAGCCATACATGCAGAGAGAACACCCATACATATAAATAAGTTGAAATTAAAAATGGAATTTGAAACAGAAAAACACATACCATGTATATTTTTTACAATACTGCCCCTTAAGGAAATAATAACATGAGTATAAACCCTCAAATGAGGGGAAAATGTCATTAAGCTCCATTTTAGAAGGGAGATGGAATTTACAGACTATTGAAATAACACTATAAAACACTCTTGGGACTGGGGGTTCCTCTCATCAGTATACAAGAGGACCTGTGGGTCCCAGCACCCAGATGCAGCAGCTTGTACTGAGACAGGAGGATCCCTCAGGCTTACCAGCCAATCAGTCTATTGGCAAACTCTAGGATCAGTGAGAGAGTCGTGAGCCAACAGACCTACACAATAATAAGACCATTTCAAAAACACAAAAATAAAACTAAGGTGAAGAAGCAGTTGAAGACACCAGATGTCAGCCTCTGGCCTGCACACTAATGAACAGACATGCACACACATTTTATAGGCAAAATGTGTGAATTTACACACACACACACAAACATATAAGCACAGACATATACATAAAAGCCACCTAGACATCATTTTCCTGCCACTATAAATAGATTATTTTGGTGAACCTTAATTTTATTGATAAATATAAAAGGCTCATATGAAATGGCTTTCTGTTATTGAATATGCACATCAAACTGCCAAAGCCATGAGTCTGGTTTGGTGGTGCTGGAATTACACACACATACACACACACACACACACACTCATACATTATGTACACAGACACACAAACTCAAACATATATACACATACACACTCACACATACACACTCATACATACACACACACATTCACACACACACATATACACAGGCACAAACACATACACACACTCATACACACACATACGCACTCATACATACACACACACATACATATGTACACAGACAGACACACACAAACATTTATGCACATACACACACATAAACACACACACATACACACTCATACATATATACACAGGCAGACACATATACACACACACAGACACACACAGACACACCCATGCATGCACACACCTTTATGAAACCTCATCAGTTCATTCTGCTAATCTTAAATCCCTACACACCTGAGTAGATCTATGTCACGAGATAAATGCTAGGAAAATTAAAAGTACAACCCCACACATTTGGGAAATTTGTGTAAACGCTTCCAAGAATGGAAGGCTCCACTCGGAGCAGCTTTCCCTCTTTCCTTTCCTCTCAAATCAAGATATATATTTTATAATCTCTAGCTAGCTCACTGGCAAATCTCCATTCTTTTCGACCTGACAGACTGTTTGTCAGTTAAACTCCCCCTGTCATGTATCCCTACCACTGCCAACTCATGCACGGAGACCTTCACTATCCCTGCTACCACTTGCACCCTGTGCAACCTTTGTCATTGATCACTGATCCGATCCAGTGCCCACATGTTCTCCAAGTGCCTACACAAGTAATGAGGTACTTGTGGTGTAAAATTAAACTGTCAACTGTCAGCGATTGATAACCACAGCGAGAGCTGACCTAGAACACCTGCACCAGTGGCCAAGACAGGTGTGACATGTTTGATCGCTGAGGCCTGTGAGTCACTGTGACCCAGTGTTGTCCCTTCATGGATTCTGCTTGCATTTCGGCCTCTCGGTTTTCCTGTATCCCTCAGTGAAGATCCCCACGATGCAGAAAGCATTCCCAAAGCCTATCTGGGCAGCTGAGCTATGATGTTTCCAAACATCACATTGGTTCAAAGTAATGCAGCCTAGAGATTTTCAAAGATGGCATCTGGAGTCCGCCTGGCTTTTTCCCTGCCAGTCCCCCAGACCCTTCTTGAAGCTGCCCTTGGTGGCTGGTTTCACACACACCACCCTCCCCCCATTGGTATTTCCGAGCGTGTGCCAGTGGCTGACAGAAGGGCCTTCCCTTCAGGGCAGGCCCATTGCAGTCATTAAGGGTCTGGTGGAAGAATGAAGCGGTCCTGATGGAGCTGCCTCATGACTCTGAGCATTTGCTTAAGGCATTTAAGTTGAACTGGCTCCCAGTCTGCTAATGTACCATAAATGCAAGCTTGTCTTACTCACGTGTGACTGAATAACTGGCACAAAGGAAAAGGCGTGCTCTGCTGTAACTATAATTGTTTTTAGTCCAGGTTGCCCCACCACATTTAAAGTTCTTATTCAAGACTGTTATTTAGACAAGTCATTTTTATAAGCCTTAAGGAAAACCGCACCAACAGACCTAAAATACCCTGAGAAGCTCGATGGGCTTCTCCTCTCCCTCTGCCACCCAACATCCACCAAACGGTCGCACTGTATTAAGTCCCTGTGATGAGAGATAAGAATCTATTAACTTTCCGCTGACCTTATCGACACAGGGATCTCTCTAGACATTACAAAGGCCATATCTCTTCTGACTTTTACATCCAGAACCTTGTGCTCCGTGGTCCCAAGCCAAATGTAAAATCTTCATGATGCACGGTGAGAGTCTGACACCAATTCCAACTCCAGCCTGGCCTGTTCACAGTCGATGGAGGCTCCTCTGGGGCACAGGGGCTGGCCCTTACTTTGCATTTAACTTGAGGGGCCTTTCTTCCCCTTGCCATATGCTACTGTGGACTCTAAGTCAAAACTATTTCACGAGAACCATATGTTATGAGAAACGCATGCTGGAATCGAGCGGGAAGAAGTTGCCCCATATCACTGGGTGACATATTACAAACATAATTAAACCTGAGTAATGCGAAGTGCTATTTCGGTTAATCATTTTTCCTTTTCAATCGAAGCAAGTAAAACGTTGCCCGATTTCCAAATTACATCCCAAAATCCAGGTAAGTAAAACACAGAGCAGCGGGAGACTACATGTGAGCTGTTCACCTTTGCTTAAGTTTCTGTACAAGATCTTGCTGGATCTGAGATTCGTAAGTAAGAAACTGACAAATAAATCCCAGCACTTGGGAGGCAGAGGCAGGCAGATTTCTGAGTTTGAAGCCAACCTGGTCTACAGAGTGAGGTACAGGACAGCCAGGGCTACACAGAGAAACCCTGTCTCGAAAACTCTCCCCTCCAAAAAAAGAAACTGACAATTAACAGCCTTTATGACTAAGAGGCTCAAGACACTGTTTTCCCTTTGAGCCCATGATGAAGCCACACAATCTACAATGTATAAGACAGAGGCTGTCTTAGTAAGGAGTTTTACTGCTGTGGTAAAGCACCACGATCAAAATCAAATTGGGCAGGAAAGTGGGAGGAGGTGTGGTGTTGCCGGAAGTATTAAAAAAGAAGGAATATATAGCATGTTCCCACGCTATTCCCTGGTTCTCTCATCCCCAGCAGGCTGGCCAGCCATGCACTGGCGGGAAATGGCTGACCTGCTCTGAGCCAGAGCTCCACGATCTCTCCACCCAGTTCACTAGGTTCCCACTGGACGGTCACTACCACGCCAGCCCCAAGCTTCAATACCCCCATGGCCTCTGTGGTGCACATCAGGCAAACCCACACTTTGGCGCTGTACCTTTCTCTCTGGAACCCAAAGGAATCGCAGCATGAAGAAAACGCAACACAAACTTAGTTCAGAAACAATAATAACACAATCTCTGGGCGCATCAACTAAAACCTCATCTTGTAAACCTTATCAAAGTCTGATTCCACTGGTGTCGAATCCTTGCGGATCCGCCATGATACCAGAAGACTCTACTAGCTACATCTTACCTATCTGCTCTCCCCCTTCCAAAAGGCTCTCCCTCTTTCTTGCTCCTCTCTTCTCCTCCTCCGACCCAGTAGTCCCTCCTTACGCGCCCAATGATTGGCTCTTTTATTCATTAGGGGATTGGTTCACCAGAAGTCACAGATGTAACTCACTCTTTGTCTGAAGCCCCTCCCAGGAGGGCAGAATTAGAATACAAAAAGCTTCAGGGCTATCCACCACGACGTGGTTTTTGTTTTGTTTTGGTTTTGTGTTTGTTTTGCTTTTTTGTTTTATTTTGTGTTTTGTTCTTTTGTTTTGTTTTGTTTTTACCATTCAACCTTCAGGTCACAATCCATCAGGGGAGGAACTTGAGGTGGGCACCTGGAAGAGGGAACTGAAGCAGAAGCCATGAAGGCATGATCCTCACTGGCTTGCTCCCCATGGTTTGCTCAAATAGCTTTTCTTATACCATACAAGACCACAAGCCCAGGCACCACTCCTAATGAACTAGTCCTTCTCACATTAATTATTGATCAAGTAAATGACCTACAGCCTTACTTACAGGCTGATCTTATAGATTCCCAGATTTGTCTAGGTTTGTGTCACGTTGACACAAGCCAATCAACACAGAAGATCACTTGTGGAATGGTGATTTGGAACTCAATACCTATGCCCATAAAGAGCTCATGATAGGTGTGAGGTTCCCAGGTTAGCTCAGAAAGACCTCTTTACCCCATTATTCCTGATGTGCTATCCCAGCGCTCCCTTTGTAACACATGCTAGAGGAAGAACTGGCATTAGACTCCAAATTCAACTCAATTTAATAATCAGTTTAACTTACTTAGTCTCTGCTATATTCTTCAAGAATGTACTTAGTACTACCTGTCCACAAAGGAGGGCATGTCTTCACATCCCAAATGACCCCTGCCAGAAGAAAGAACATTATTCTAGAATCTTAGAAGATCATTTCTCTCCCCGTATAGTTGTCTGCCTAAGTTATAATTGTGGATGAACTGGAAGACACACTACTCCTAACTTATATTTAAATTCAGCATCTTAGATCCAACCACAATTTGACAGGTCTTCACTAACTATATGTGAACTATATGCTTGAGGACATAAAGGAGTCCATGCTATTAAGAATGCCAAACACAGGCAGGATCTATGTGAGTGCAAGGACAATGAGTGCTACACAGAGAAACCCTATCTCAGAAAGAAAGAAAGAAAGAAAGAAAGAAAGAAAGAAAGAAAGAGCCAAACATATTTTCCCCTCAGTGGTACTGGGAGTGGCGAGATTTGATGGAGACAGGTGAAAGGAAAAATATAACAATCAGAATGAGAACAAGGGTGACAATGAGAAATATGTGCTGTATGTCCATTTTACAGATGGTGACTGAGCACAGAGCCATAGCAATTTTTCTAAATTTTTCTAAAACGCTAATTTTCTGATCTGTGTGAGAGAAGGAACTTCACAGGTAAAGTGCTCTGCAGACAGTTGAGTTCCTGTGGTGACGGGAGCACAGGCTCTATGAGGGCAGGAACCTTCTAGGTCTCACATCACCAGACTGTGGCGTAGAGTGGGTGAACAACACATTTTGATGGAAGCCATTAATCTAGAATGACCTTATTTGCTGAGCGAATGAGAGACTGTGTAGAGCCAAGGATGATAGCCTAGACTCAGGTTCCCTGTGTTTACCAGTTTTAGGAGAGGAGCTCCCCAAACTTGACTAAAGAGAAGAATTATCCCCAAACCTAGATCCTCTGAGCTAGTGACATAAAGCAGAGGTCAGGGATCTATTTCTGTTAAAATTTCTAGGTTTAAGGCAGATGCTCTGGTAATTTTAAGGCCAGGAAACACTGCCTAAAGCATGCTTGTCTGAATCCTGAGACATACATGTACAGTAGTAGAAAACATCTTCAGATTCCTCAAGAGTGGTCAACACAGTCTTGATCCAAATCACCACCTCATTTTTTTTTTTTTTTAAAAAAAAGGGCCATAAACTATGTTAAGCTGGGCTTCTGTCCGGATGGACTTGTCTGCAGCACCCTGCCTAGCTAGCCCTCTAGGCATGTCCAGGGAAACTTCCCATCACACACCTCTTCCCCAGCCCCTGCTCTTTCTGCAAGTGCATCAATGTCTGCGAAGGAGTACTTGGTGGAGCAGATGCTGGGTGTGTGGGCAAAACAAACAAGCCAGGCAGTTGTGAAGTGCGGAAGTGTTTCATAAGCCTCAGTTTGGGGTTGCACAGAAATGCATGGGAACAATGGCAAACAAAATTTATTAATATATCCTGTTTCCATTGCTTTCTTAAAAGACCTAGCTTATCACAGCTAATAATCTCTGGTCCTCAGGCCCGGGGTTACCGCTTTCGCAGTACTGTCTTTCCCTAGTTATAATAGGACAGAATAAAGACCTTGGCACTAAAAGATTACATTAGCCACATAAATCCCCCCCTCATTCTTATCCTTACTCCTCTAATCTGATCTTTTATGTCCAGAAATCAGCAAAGAACATCAATTCTGCTTGAGAGAAAGGTAAGAAGTTAGAAATGATAAGGCTTTCGAGTCTCCTACAGTCTCAGAGAGTGTTTCCAAACCACTGTGGTTTTGACATTTTGAGCCCGATAATTTCTTGTTTGTAGACAGTAGTGTGTGCATTGTGGGATATGGAAACCAATAGTTAGCTTCCAAAGTCTCCAGATAGTACCAAATGACCCCTGAGCAGCAAGACACCAGAACCACATCCAGTTGAGAACCACTAATATAGAATAATTTTTAAAGCAGTGCATTTGGGGACCTATAGAGATAGAGCTCAGTTAGCAGAAAGCTTGCTTAGCATGCTCAGTTAGCATGTGGGCTTGAGTCCCAGCACCACATAAATCATAGTGATCCACACTGGTAATCTCAACACTTGAAAGGCAAAGGCAGGAAGATCAGAGGTTCAAGGTCATCCTCAACTACACAGTGAGCTCAAAACTATCCTGGGCCAAAAGAACCTGTATCAGTCTGTCTATTTGTTTTCTTTAAAAAAAAAAAAAAAAAAAAAGCAACTCATTTGTAACAGGTTGGTCAATATTTGGTACTTACATAGAAGGATTATTAGTCTATAAAGTTGTTTAAACATCAAACAAAAATGGACATAGAATTTAAAAAAAAAAAATTTCAGAAGCATCATGACTACCTTTTTAGGTGTAATGTCTGATGGACACCAGATCAAGGCTGAAATTTTGCAAAATAATAGTAAGATAATAATAATGAACAATGTAAGACAGCAGCACAAAGACTCACTACGGCACCTCAGTTTGGCAGAGACACCCAGGAGACTGTGTGTTGCCAGCACTGCTGCTCTTGGGTCTTCGGTTGTTGGGTTTTTTGTTTTTGTTTTTTAACTTGAGGGTCCTTTAAGCATAGTCTTAATCTCTATGTTCCTGGCTCTCATAATCTACAGATCATCAAAATGCCGTTTTATAAGGGCATCTCATAAGCTTTGATGTCCACAAAGCCTGGGGGCCCTTTTCTTATGTGCTTATTTTCTTTTGAACCAGGAAATTGTGCTTTGTGCCAAGAGCAGATGGAACTCAAGCCTCAAAAGATCTGAATTCCGTCCACAGCTCAGAACCCTCAAATCCTCTACAGGTTCCTCAACTTCACAAAACACACAGTCTCACCACCCCTCACACCACGTCGCCCAGGTTCTAGTGACAGTCATGGTTGGAAAGGCTCAACACACCTAAGGGTTTTCCTCCAGAGAAAGGGGAGCAGACTAAAAGGCTGGCGTTGGGATATGACCCTGGTCTCAGTTACACTTCTCATCTTTAAAACACTATACAAGGTAAAAGAAATTAAACAGGAAGGAGAAAGAGAAATCAGCTAAGCAACATGTTCTCCGACTTTCCCCAGGTTCAAATCCAACAAACAAGATATTACATCAAAGTTCAATTGTTTACATATTACATGACCTGTCCTTTTTCTTCTTCTTACCACGGAGCTCCACAGTACAAAAATATTATTTCAGAGGCAAGGATGTAAACCTTATTCATAACAGGATTCCAAACACATCCTGAAGTGAAGCGTCTCCTCAGATAGTGTGCCCTCGGTTACATCGAAGGCATGCTGTTTATTTGTCAGTGTTTGCCGTGGGGGTCACAATATCAGGAAGCAGGAGATGGCTCATCAAAGCGTCGCTGGGAGCCCTCACTACTCATCAGTTAGACAGTACCTTGTTTTTGACACTGGGGCGGAAATGCATCTGCCCCTATCCATTGTTAGAAGCTTCCTCCTGTCTTTAAGTTTTTTGGAAGGAGCACTGAGGACTCAACTTCTTTTTTCCAATAGGTAATTGTCACTAATTAATGCTTCTGCTTCATTCAACAATGTGGACCTGTGACCCAAGTAATCTGGCCTTGTATCCCAAGCCTTACAGTAAGGACATTGCAATCTCCTGACACTGTCCCCAAGGGCCCCAGGTTACAGACCAAGGCTGCCCTGCTGGGTTCCTAAGCAAGCCTCACTGGGCTTCAAAGTCGGTGAGTTCAGTGGGACCGTGAGGCATCAAGAAGGATGTGGCACCTGGCCAGTGAGTGTCTTCAGCGGGAGGGGTCTTTCCTCTAAGGAGAGCTTCCTGCAGAAGCCAGGCCTCTGATCTATCCACTCTACAGTCTGTAACTGGGTACCTGCTCATGCCAGGCTCTCTGAGGCACTGGGAATAACTAAAACAGAGTCCCTGTTGGCAAAAAGCTAGATCTAGACTAAAGCTCAGCCCCTTGTTAAAATCTCTTTTTACCTCTAACTGGATAACACATTCCTCTGTGTGTGTGTGTGTGTGTGAGTGTGTGAGTTTGTCTGTGTGCCATAACAATAATAATGAGTTCATATATTGTTATTTCATCTCCTTCCATAACGGTCTTCATTTACTTTTTCTTTTCTCCATCCCAACTTGTTCTTTTGTTCTTGTGTGCTCTCTTGAGTGTTCATGCTCGCTCTCTCGCTCTCTCTCTCTCTCTCTCTCTCTCTCTCTCTCTCTCCCACCCCCATCTCCAAACACACATAACTAAACCATGGGAGTTGTGATGAGCACATGGCTCAGGATGACTCCAGGATAAAAACAGCTTTCCTAAGTAAACCCTTAACAACATTCCAGATTATAGAGGACCGCGGTCCAAAATTCCTTCCTTATTGCTTGACTGTTCTCTGCTCATATGCCTTTCTCTAAAATCTGGGCTAAGAACTACCTTACATAAACAAAACCTGGATTAATTTCAAATCAATAAAGATGACATAAAATGAGGTCCAACACCCAAACTTAAGAAAGAATACAGTGAATTTTGAAGAAGATAAATAAAAGGTCTGGTGCGGAATAACCCTGCCATGATAAACTCTGGGCGTCTTTGGATAGCCGTTGCCTCTTTTCTTTTTCACATAGTCCCAGCAGACTGAGTTCCACAGATCGGAAAGATATGCCTGCTTATCAATCTGCGATATCTGCTTATCAATCAGTACAACCGTGAGTTTGATAAACAGACCCAAGTCATGGAAAGGATAGCGTCAATAAGCCGGAAGCTTTGTTGTATACTTTTTAAAGAAATCTTCACTGCTGTGTGCAGCCACTGTAGACAGTCACATTACCTAGGAAGACCAGAACGAGGCTTACAAGCTCATGTCTTCTCCCACCAAGCTAGGGTGTTATACCACCCTCTGCACGGAAACCATAGAATCCAGAGCTTATATCTCCAGAGCTATTCAAACGCTTCTGGCCCAGGTTCTTGGGTGAAGCCCAGTAAGAAGCTTCCTAACAGGTGCAAAGCCCTGGATTCCATCCCCAGGCATGGCAAACAGAGAAAGAGAAAAGAAACTGGTCCATGGTGAGCAGTTGTGTAAATTACTATTTCCATACGTATAAAACTGCAGGCTCGAAAAAAAAAACATATACCTCCCTATTTATAAGGGAACAAGAGTCTAGAGATACCTTGGGGATAGCTGAAAGCCTGCTGGCCTCCCTCAGCTCACCATGGGCTAATCATGTTCAAGTCTCCTCCAGCTGGCTACAGATTAGCACAAGAACCTATTACCCTTCATCATACCGTCTCCAATGGAGCCTGAAACAGTGCCCTAAATGTACCGGGTCTTTAGAAAACATGTGTTGAGTGAATGAATATGTAAATTCAAGTCTTCAGTTTGAAAATCTAAGTTTACAGTTGTTGATATTACTTATATTTTAATGGTAAAAAATTGTTTTCCCTAATTTTGGAGTGGTGAGGAGGAGGCACAGAGAGATAGCATCTGACAGGTTGGCCTGGAGTGCACTGTGGTGATGACTTCAAGAGCCTCCGCCCTGTGTCTGCTTTCTTAATGATGGGAAATCTATAATAAACTCAGTAAGCCTTGCTCTGCTTTTTTTTATGTGTTAAAAATAAGTAAACATCTATGAAAACACATCCACACACATACCTGCCAAGTATCCATGGAGATAACTATTGTTTTAATAATCCAGGACTTTCTGGAAATCCCACTGATTTTGGAGAACCTCACTTGGTAGTCGGTAGGTATTCCGCTGGCCTCTTAAACGTGCTGCTGGATCTGGTTTTGTTTTTTTTGTTATGCAGTTGCAACTCAAACAACAAACCTTCTAAAGTCGATTACAGCCAACTCTTTACCGAGTGCTGAGTTAATATTCGCTCTTTCAAGTAAATACAAGCGATTCTTGGATCAGATACCGTCGCCTTTAATTTTATTTCTCTCACATAAATGTTAATCAAGGACTAAACAGATAATTTCCTTCTGTCACACAACAGCTCCACTGTGGTGGAACAAAGTGTTATCTTAGGTTTCACGGAGCAATTGTTCAATGATTCCTGTCAGTGGCTTCTTTCCAAGTTTTTGTCAAATGGCTGTGGCTGCCAGCCCTTGAAGTCAGAGGGAGAGGGAGAAGAGGAGGGAGGGTCTCTCTCTCTCTCAGGGAGAGCAGGAGCACAATGGCACGCTGAGAAAGATCAGTCTCTCTCTCTCTCTCTCTCTCTCTCTCTCTCTCTCTCTCTCTCGCCTGTATTACTTACCTCTTGCCAAAAATAAAATTAAAACAAAATATATATCTTTAGAGGAGTTAGTTTAGCTAATGTTTCAGATAGATTGCCCAAAGAAAGAGGATCTGCTTTGTACTACCAACCAACTACTTTGACAGATGAAGTAGGTTTGTTAAGCTCAGAGACACAGATTCTTGTATCCATTTGAGACACCTAAGCTGTTTCTGTATGACACAACCCTGAATCTACCACTGTGTGTGTGTGTGTGTGTGTGTGTGTGTTCATTTTGGTGGTACTGGGGATTGAACCCAGGACTTCATACATGCTAAAGTGCTCCATAACTAAGTTAAATCACCAACTCCAAGCTTACCACTACTTAACAGTGATCACAAGGGCCAGGTGTGATGACAAATGCTTTCAGTCCCAGCAACGGAGGCAGAGGTAGAGGGATCTCTCTGAGTTTGAGGCCAGTCTGGCTTACAGAGTGAGTTCCAGGTCAGCCAGGGCTAGAGACACCTTGTCTCAAAACAAAACAAAACAAGATTATAAAGCACCTTGAAGTCAGTAATAAACCTTAGAATGTCTATATGCCAGGAACACCATAGAATGTTGTGTTTTATATATAATTTCTTATTTTATTTTGTATCCAAATATTAAACATTACTCGAGCCCAATATAATGTCTGAGGATATAGCATTTAGCTTTCAGGATTAGTGTTCCCCTCTCATAAGAAAGTCTAGACTTTAAAGTTTCACTTACTTTTATTTAATGAGTGTGTTTTGCCTGTGTGTGTGAATGTGTCTGATACCTATGGAGGCCGGAAGATGGCACTGGATCCACCTGGACAAAGGGCTCTGAGGCCCTGGGTATGTTGGTGCTAGGAGCCAAACCTAGGTCCTCCGCAAGACCAGCAAGTAATCTTAATGGCAGATTCATGACAAGAGGCTCCCAGGTTCTTCTTTTTTTTTCTTTTCTTTCTTTCTTTTTTTTTTTTTTTTCCGAGACAGGGTTTCTCTGTGTAGCCCTGGCTGTCCTGGGACTCACTCTGTAGACCAGGCTGGCCTCGAACTCAGAAATCCGCCTGCCAAGTGCTGGGATTAAGGACATGCCTCCCAAATGCTGGGATTAAGGACATGGGCCACCACTGCCTGGCCCAGGTTCTTCTTGTTACCTGATTTGCATGCCTACTGCCTGGGGTGTTCAGATCCCAGTTCTAACCACATCCTCCCCCAAAGACAAATCAAAAAGGGCACTAAGGGCGGTAAGATAGATAGTTGTCATTTTTCTACCTGTATACATTATAATAGCCTTAAAGTATTAGTCATTTACATAATGAGTAACTGTGCGTTTGTGTGAATGTTCACGTGCACACACAGGGGCTATCTTTGTCATCTTGACTCTAATTCAAACCACGTGTGTGCACATCCCTTTAGTAAGGCTGGTGCTTGTTCTAAGAGATGGGCCTGGGAGGCTCCACTTCAATCAGATTCTCAAATGGTGCCCACATTGCTGATCTGTAAATAACACTTTGGTATGAAAGTATATTGTGTTGTGTCCATCAGATTGAAAGCTTTCTGGGGACCAAATTCTCCTACTATGTCAAAAGAAGTGATAAAACATGGAATCATGTTTTTAAAGATTCATTGTAATTTAATTATGTGGGGTGTGTGTGTGTGTGTGTGTGTGTGTGTGTGTATGAATGCTATGCCTTCAGATGCCAGAAGAGGGTGTTGGCTCCCCTGGTGCTGATGTTCCAAGCAGTTGTGAGCTACCTGTATGTCCTGGGAATATGAGTCCTCCAGAAGTGCCATAAATTCTCTTAACTGCTGAGCCATCTCTCTAACACCCTGGACCCACATTTAAAGTCAACAATCAGGCAGACCTGAAAAGATGGCTCAACAATTAAGAACATTGACTGCTCTTGCAGAGGACTAGGGTTTGGATCTCAGCACCCAGGTGGCTGCTCATAACTGTCTGTAACTCCAGTTCTCTTCTGGCTTCCATGAACCTTGCATGTACATTGTCACAGGCATATGTGCAGGCAAATATCCACACACATCAAATAAAAACAATCTTTTCAACAACAACAACAACAAAACCAATTAAAGAAGAGCTAAATTAGCTTACCAAGCTCAGTCTGTGATAGACCTGGTTCTTTTCTTTAGGTGACTTTTATCTGCAATGAGAATATTGTCCCTACTTTATACTGGGGAGAATCTAGAGACAAGTAATAGTCATACTTATAAGAATTTTACTAAAAAATGGATAGTTCAGGAACAGAGGCTGAGTTGGAAGAAGTAAGTTACTGGGGAATGACTCTGAGGTTATACTGAGATCCCAGTCTCCCCAACCATCTCTCTCTCTCTCTCTCTCTCTCTCTCTCTCTCTCTCTCTCTCTCTCTGTGTGTGTGTCTTTCACACACACACACACACACACACACACACCTTTATCTCTGATTTTCTGTTCTATCTCTCATTCCCAAATGCCCACAATTTCAGCAGTATTGCTCTGCTAAATGTTCCCCACCATGATGATTTCCTCACTATGGCCCAGATCTGTAGTTTCTGAAACCACAAGTGGGGATCAATCCTTCCTCCTTGCAAAATCCATGGGAAAAAGAAGAAGAAAAAGAAGAGGAGGAGGAGGAGGAGATGTCACATGATACCGGAGTCTCCTGTCATGTCTAGACTATGAAGAGGGTTTCAGGTCCTGGCCTGAGGAGGCTTCACCAGCCTTCACACACCACTTGAAGCAACTTTCTCCCTTTTCCTTCCAAGGCAGATGGAGTTTGTCCTTCATAGTCTGTCCCTCAGCCCTCAGCTCAATTGCATCAAGTTTCTTCCTAGCCTCCTCTTCCTGCTCCGAGGCAGACCCTGGGCTTTTCTTTTTCACTTCCTAAAGCCCCTTTGTTTTCCCATTCAGTGTCCTCAAGAGGATGGCATGACCTCATCTCTACCATCTCATGTAGCCTTAATAGCCTAGGATGTGTTGTTAATCACCTTTTAGAAATGAAGACATTTCATCATGAAAGCAATGGATGACTTGTCCAAGAAGACCCCAAAAACAGATGCCATGTTTCCTCTGAACCATGAACAAAGCATGTGTGCCCTGAGGACTCTTAGTTATTGCTACTGGTCCTCCATATCTCAACCTGAGCATCCTTAGGAATGGCAGTGGGAACTTCAGGTGAGTACAAGCAGCTTTTAGACAGATCTTGGGAAGAGAAGGTAAAGAAAGGGACATGGTTGAATCAACAGGGTTAGCCTCTCCATTAGAGGCTCCAACGTCCCCCATCACCTAACAGCAAAGGACAGACCATCGAAGATGCTTAGGCTTCAACGTGGGCAAAGACCTTAGAGAAGCCAGAGCAGCTCTGAGGGAGCCAGAAGGGGAAGAGGACCAGGTTGCATTTCATTACTGCCCATTTATTTTTATATCATTTGTCAACCAGTCACTATTTCACTTCATCAAAAGGAGAAAAACCAAAACACAGCTGACAGCTCTGAGCTGTTCGGCACTCATGGGATTCAGCATGGCTTACACCCACTGACATGTATTTGACTAAAATTATCTCAATAACTCTGGCTTAGTCACAGTATTTGCACCCTGCTTTCACAGTCTATGTAAGGCATATGGTATACATCAATTAAATATTGTCAAGTGGCAGTAGTGACGGAAAAGAAACGAGATTCTGGCAGAAGATACTGAAACCTAACACAAACCAGAGATACCCCGAAGCTACTGTCCTCTGAGATTAGCGAGTTTCTTCTTCCACTTAGTAGCGGTGCTGTGTTGAAGTGGATCATCTCTCACCTAAACCTTAACCATGCAAGAGAATGACATGAGATGGCTCAGCTGATAAAGGGGCTTGCACGCAAGCCTGACAACCTGAGTTCAATACCCAAGAGCACGTGTTTGGAGAGAACTGAATCCTGCAAGTTGTCTTCTGACCTCCACACTTACACTGTTATATACACATGTGCGCGCGTGTACACACACACACACACACACACACATACTTAAAATGCAAAGAGAGATCCATTCAACCTCTACTGAAGAAAATTACCTCTAAAAAATTGTAAACCATATCTGAACCAACCAGAGCTGGGACCTGCACACAGTGATGGCATTTTCACAGTTAATTCTGCTGCCATTTGTGCCTGAATTTATCATGGTTTGGAAAAAGTAAATTGAGAGGCTAACACAGTCCTCATTCCTAGTGCACCAGCAGCTGAGCATCCCCAGTCCGGTTGGATATTTAGTGCCTCTGTGCTGAGAACGCTGAGGAGAGAGCCAGGGGAGGGATTACTGCTCGATGCTGCCCATAAATCATGCAGCCCTCCACAGGGCTCCGCATCTCACAAATAAGGCCAGGCTACAGAGGTGTCATGGCTGCACAAAACGAAGGGGCATCCTGCACGCCTTTGCCCAGCCTGGCTCTTCCATCTGGATACCCACAACGCTTCGAAAAGGCCTGAAGCTTGCTCTGCTCCTCCTCCTGCACTGTGCCTTCCCTTTGTCAGCTGGGAAAAAGACTGAGCCCCAAGTATCCAGCGATTTCACCAAGAACAGATCACCCTGGACCCTTAATTCCAAAGTCGCTTCTCAAGGGTCATTTGACCAGCCCTTTCTTTTTTGACACAGTCTAGTGTAGACCAGGTTGGCCTTAACCAACCTCCTTAACCTTAAGCCTCCTGCCCCTATCTCGTGTTGCAATAACATACAAGTGAGGACCATCACACTCTGTTTATCCAGTGCTGAATCAAACCCACAGTGTTCCACATGCTAGGCAAGCAGTCTACTCAATATCACACAGCTATAGGCTCAGCCTAGATTTCTCTTCCGGAGCTCTCATACACCTATAGGGACCACATCCTAAAGACGCAGAGGCTGAGAACCACCAGGCCCAAGGGCTAAAGTGAAAAACAGCGCCCTGGTGTCCCCCTGGGGAACCAGCCCCTTCACGTTCTAAGACAGTCATCACCCAGATTCCTGAAAACAATAGCAGCTTCTTGTTTAGAATGGAACCGCACCTGCTGGAATACGTGTCAACAAACAATCGCTTTGTTTTTCATAGTCGCCATCCAAGCTGAGGCAACGGGACTTCCTGAAGCGAATACTGGAAGGCTTATTCTTAGAAGGGGACAGAATTCTCATTTTAACACAAGGCTCAGAGGCCGGAGTGATGGTCATCTTCCTTCCTTCTTTTGTACTCCCTGGGGTTCATCTTATTTGGTTTTCAACAGGTTTATTTCCATTGCAGCCCAGGGCTTCCAAAGCCATACGCCCAGCCCACGATGCCGTATATGGCGAGCTCCTTGGCTTCTGCTTCCTCTCCCTGAGAACCTAGACCTCACTCCCTTTGTTGTTCCGCCATTTCAAAAGGCTCTGGGAAGGTTCTTTGCTCCTCTGGTAACAGCCTTGGGAACTCCTATTTGCCAAATGCTTGCTCCTGGCTAAAATCTTAATGTTCGTTCTTTTTCCTCATCTAATCACGCTGCCTGCTCTACTTTTCCTCATACTGTCTGACACACGTCTGTTGAACACATTGGGGCGCTTTTAAAAGGAGTTATTTTGGTGGCAAAGACGCTCAGTTGTGATTAAAAAGTGTTTTAAGTGATTCATCCAAGGTTGTCTCCATGGACTCCGGAAATAACCACAGCCAAAATACCCCGGCGATGGCAGAATATGAGAGGCAGATAGCACCTATTATTACTTTTATCTGGGTGCAGCCGGGCTCCAAATTAATGAAGCGAGTGAAGGTCCAAGCCTCTGACATGGCCGATTCTAACTAAGCAAGCTAGTGTTAACCACGATAAGCTTTCAATAAGGACTTGGGATCTAATTATTCGTAAGAAGTGTCTTTGTTTCCTGTTCTGCAAAGAAGATGGGGATAAAAAGCTAAATACTGTGATTTAGTGCCATTTAAAAAATGAAAAAGCAACATAAAAAATACAAATACAGAAGAAAAGATGTGGAGTTTGAAGTCAGCTTTAGAGAGCTCTGTAACCTTGGGGAACTCACTTTGCCTCTCTGGGACTTGAATTCCTAATCAACAATAATGCTGGGGACAGGTGCTCTCCAAATTCCTTTTCAGATCAGAAAGTCTATGATAAGTATTCTAGATATTGATCCAAATTTGTAAAGGAATCAAAACAGATGAAATGGTCTAATGTGAAAGATAACACAGACTTGAAACTTAGTTCACTTGGTATTTCTTAACTGCTTAACGCCACTATGCCTCACTCCCAGAGCTAACCTGCCCATATACACCCACCTTGAAATTCTCCATTGCCCTGGCATTGGGACCACAGGCATGCACCATCTCCTCTGGTTTATACCGCCCTAGGGATGGAAGATGGGTTTTGTGCATGCTACACAGCACACTTCCAAACACCCCAGTCTCAGTGTCAGACGTTAGTTAGAAGAGGTCTCTTTTTGAAAAAAAAAAAAAAAAAAAAACCTTTCAATAACAGACAGTCAGTAAGTCCCAGCAGCCAGCTAGCTGAGGCGGAGCTGTTGGGTTTATGTGTTTACCTGTTTCTGGAAAGAAAGAAGCTCAAGTGGGAACTGTTTAATGGAAAACTCCTCAACCTGCCCATCACTGGACTCACTCCATCAGAACACGGGTAATACAGGCTCTCCCGTGATACAGTCAGCTCCCGGCTTCACTTCCCTCCCAGGGAAGGCAAAATCTAGAGAGACTAAGTAGAAGCCTTCTTAAAAACTATAAGTGGGCTGGTGAGATGGCTTGATGAGTGAGGGTGCTTGCTGTCAAGTTGAAGATCTGAGTTCAATCCCCAGGACCCACATGGGAGAAAAGAACCAACCCCTGCACAGGTGTGCAAGCACACACATGAACACTCACTTACACATAGATAAATTTTAACAAAGTTGTTAAACAATTGCCTCGCATACCAAGGTCCTGGGTTAGAGTTCCAGCACTGCATAAGCTGGCAACAAAATAAAGATGACAGTTTGAGCCCTTTGCATCCATATTGGCTGTTATGAGCTGTCACGGCAACAGTAACAGAAGTCACTCCATTCTTAAACAAAGTGAGTCAGACGCTATAGTCACTTCTGGTCTCAGAACTCTGCATACCTAATGCCCCACCTAGCTTGGGCCTCACAGGACAGAGAGGGTACTTCAGACTAAGTAAGAGCAGGTGCTGTACTTAGTGCGTATCACATAACCCCAGCCTCTGCCTGTCTGCAAAGATTAGCTCTGCAAAGATTATTATTATTATTGAGATTATTATTATTATTATTGAGACTTTTTTTTTTTTGGTCAGAATAAAAATGTCAAGACAGTGAGAGTTTGTAAATCTGGTTAGTCACCTCTATCACTTGTCTTTTGTGAGCTTCTATTGTGTGCCTGGCACTACCCTGGCACCAGAGTTTTCAAGATAAGATCAAACACTAGCAAAAGCAAGCCATATTCTGGAGGACTCTCAGACCATATCACAGGATGCTTAAGAGAACAGCTTGTGGGCTCAGACTGCCCCAGGTCATGGTCACTAGAAGGAAGAACGGTGTGTAATTCAGAGGGAGGAACTTCCTCACTCCACTGTCTCCTCCCAGGTCAGCTCCGCTCCCAGAAAGAAGCTCTCCACTGAGCCAAAGATGAGATAAAAAGAATGAGAAGAGAGCTAGAGAGCTGAGAATGTAGCTCAATGGTTCTTCACTTGCCTAACAAGGACAAGCTCCCAGGTTCGATACCCAAGGTGGGCAGGGGAGGACATAAAGGAAAGAGAGAGGTAAATGGGAGGGGGGAAGGGGAAAAAGAAAAAGAGATGCACAGTTGTTGGAACAAGGTGAGGGAACGGGGAGAAGGGGAAGAAAGTGGAAAACCTCCGGACATCAAACGCATTGCATGTATAGATATGCAGCACCTGAAACAGGGAAGGAAACGGCATCAAGCATGAGTCAAGTCACAGTGAGGACTACGGGTGAAGCCCTGCTTTATACCTCTGAATGGAGAAACAACAGTTCTCTCAAACCATTCTCGAAATGTTCGGCACCTGCTGATTGGAGAGTGAGCCCAAACAATCCACCTATAGGTACCTAGAACCACTCATTTCTCTTCAAACCCACAAAGATAGCATTGAAAATGTGTAATGGCGGCCACAGCGGCCCAGAAAGCTGCCTCAGGACCTCTATTCAAATGTGTCATGCTCCATAGTAAAATGACAGGGAATTAGTGAGGACTGGTCACTGTACGGTCTTCACTGAATAAACAGGCATTCCTGGGATGCATGGTTTACATAGAACTGAAGTACCAGTGGTGGCACACAGACCCATCCTGTGAAGGTACAGACTAATGTTGGCAACTCTTGTCGAGCTAATTGTTCGGCAGGTGGATGATGATTTGCATTTTTAGATGCACAGATGTTGGGACAAGGTGATGTACAGCTGTGCATCTTCTCTATTTACCCAACTCACCCCTTAAACGCTTTCTCTAAAACCAAGAGGAGAAGCTCGCGTCTAATTTTCATTATATCCTAGTGTGTGTATGCACAAGCTATTTCATGCCATATGTGTGCAAGTCAGAGGACAACGTAGTGGAAGTTCTTTTTCCCCTTCCACCAAGTGGGTTCCTGGCACCCAGGTCAGGTCACGAGGCTAGGCAGCAACCATCTTCCCTACCAGAAAAAAAGTCACAGATTTTGACAGAGAAGAAAAATGTACGTGTACAAGCATACACGCACTTCTTTGAATCCATTAGCAGTGTGTGTGTGTGTGTATGTGTGTGTGTGCCCGCACGCACACGTGCGCGTGCGCACATGTGTGTACACACATTTTTCACATACCTCCTTTCTCTGTGCTTTCTCTTTTTTTTCTTTGTTTTTGTTTTTGTTTTTTGAGACGGGGGTTTCTCTGTATAGCCCTGGCTGTCCTGGAACTCACTCTGTAGACCAGGCTGGCCTCGAACTCAGAAATCCGCCTGCCTCTGCCTCCCGAGTGCTGGGATTAAAGGTGTGCACCACCACTGCCCGGCTTCTCTGTACTTTCTCACCTATTTCTGAACTGCATATTCCAGACTGCCTTCAACTCCGACGACTCCTGTTAAATAGGACTACTTAATTACTGTCATCCTATTTTGTAACATTTGCCACACCCCCCCTAAGATCTCTGACTCCATTGTGTGTCTGATCTTTAACAGTCATTATTAAAATCCTTCCAGCCTGGGCGGGATCACAGAGATGAAGCCACAGGGCTCTGGGGTACCACATTTCCCAGGATTCCATTTGGCAGCCTTGTGAATAGCACTTCACTACTGGGAAATGGGTGGGCTCTTGAATGGCTTGAACAAAGCCTCCCTTCGCAAAAGCTGAAATAAATACTACACAGGCTGATGGGTAGTCTCTCCTGATCTCCGAGTCTCTCCATCTGCACCATACCCTGCCCTCTTGGATGTGTGTGTCGAAAATAATTTTTGTTCAGGAAATGAGACTGGATTGAGCAGAGCCCTCTGAAGTGGGCCAAACATTCTGTTCTAGCAGGGAGGTCCCTGAAAGTGACCAGAGAAGTTACGGACAGCTTGAGCTGTTGCCATAGAAACGATACCCACTGGGTGTATCCTCCACTGAGCAGGTCTCCTCGAGTGTCCAGCCTCACAGAGCTGTTCGCCCCCCTGACAGGAGCAAATCTTTGGGTTGCTCTATCTCAGAGAAGCATGCTGGTGGGCAGAAAGTGTTTCTAGTCGTCCGTATGTGAGACAGACATTTAGAACAGGCTTGTCCTGATGCTTGGGCCTGCTCACTGTCACTCAGCCTAGGCCTTCCGCGGTGGTAAACACAGAGCTGTTTTCCCAGTCCAAACAGGGAGTCTCCCTTGAGAGTCTACCCTCAAGGTAGCCAGACACACCGTCTGGTGTACGCAAACATTTCCACTTCTCACCGGACAGCTAGACCCAGCAGTGTCTCCCCCCAACCGATTTACTTTACTAATGTGTGTGTATTTTTACCAGCCCCTATGGGAAAACAGACTCGATTTGTAGCTGACAAGGGATTTCTCATGAAGATTGAAATCTTTGAGCATCCCCAGAGCTCCCAGCCCTTCTGAATTTCAGAGCTGGGCCAGAGAAGACTGTCCTAAGAAAGGAAAGGAAGGGAGGGGAGGGGAGGGAAGGGGAGGGGAGGGGAGGGGAGGAAGTCAAGCATCTCCTAACCTGCTCCCTCTTCTTATTCTTCACTGGCTAACATGTCTTCACTAGTTTTTCTTTCTTCCAGAACCCTAAGCTTTGCCCTTTTACATTCTAAACTCGCCTAATAGTCTTCACTGTTGATGCCCGTAAAGCAGTCCAACTTTTTTGTAATTGTGTGAGCTTTTGGGTTAGGGGCTCGTTTCTTCGAAAAGCCTGAAGTTACCCTGCTTTGGAAGTGGGAACACAAACAATGCATCAGGGAAAGACTCCAACCCTGCTATCTTCTTTCAACTGAAAGGCTGAGATTCTGTCTTCCTGCAAATCACTCTCTTGCTAGTAAATGTCTTCTGAAGGGCTCTAAATGTCTTCTAAATTGAACTTAATTGATGAGGAAGGATACGCTCAGGTGATCTGTCATTAGGACCCAGTAAAAACATTTGGCAATGTGAACTTCATTTCCATCTGAGACCCTCAAGGCAACTGACCAGCAATCAGCAATCATGCCCATAAAGGAAAGAGCAATCACAGATCCCAAGATAAAGTCAGACATTTCAGACTTACTAACAAAGAAGACATTGCCTTTCATAAACTGGTCTACAGGCCTAAGGGGGTGGAAGTGTCACGTGAACCATACCTGGCATGTAATTTTTCTCTAATAGATGTTTATGAGCTCTTTCCAAATCTCATTTTATTCGTAAGTTTGCCTGAATAAATGATGATTGTGACAGAGCAGAAACTCCTTGTAACATTTCCCTGAGACATTCCCCTTCGGTGTCAGAGTAGAATACAATGCCAGAAGGCACTCGGATGAGCATGACATAGGACTTGCGTTTTTATACCATCTATTGTCTATCTGTGCATTGTTGCTTAACTTCCCACCCTTTTAAGCCTGAAGGCCCTTCGAATTTCCACTAACAATACTGCATAAGGCAAAACTAGTCTGTATACATTTCTCTATGGCCCCATTAGAAAGCTAGTCCTAATGGGAGGGGTACAGGGAGGAAGGAAGGAAGTATCTTGTTGCCTTCACATTCATTTGCCCTTAAAGTGGATAATGGAGATGTTGGCAGGCTGCAGACCTTAGAAATTCTCAAGGGGGACTTTACTTATCCCTCTTCTTCCACCCATGGCATCATGAGGTGAACTGCAGACAGCAGCTCAGAGGCTGGCTTGCCATCCTTCCTCTCCAATGACAGCAAGCTTGAGCCTTATGGGCTAAGTGTCTTCCCTTACCCCTATGCTTTAAGCACACCTGACTTGCAGCAGCAGGATTCATAGTGCCCCCTTTACACATTTATCTCAGAAATTCTGGGGTCCTGGAAGATTCTGGGTGTCTATTCTCTCCTGTCACAGTCTCTCTTCTTTCTCTTTCTCTGTCCCAGCCCGTCTCTGTATCTGCCATTCCTAAAGTTCTGATAAGTTAAGTATTTAACTTTCTCAGTCCTTAATAGGTTTTCATAAATACCTTAACTCCTGTGAACACACACACACACACACACACACAAAACTCATCACTATGCTTTCTAAGGAACATGTAAGTGTTCAATACATCACTAACATGCTGACGTTTGCAACTTAAAAGGCAACTGATCAGTTAACCTTTTTAGGCTCTGCTTAAAGCAAGTTCCAGCAATCAAAAATGTAAAAGGATTCACTGACAGTTTTATGAGTGGATTCTAGTGAAAGTGGGTATACAAGATGGCACTACTTTGTGAGGTTTTAAAGAAGACATGAGAGTCATTTTATGTGCTAGCCTTTACTGAGCCTGAGAGACCTGTTGTAGGAGTGACAGGCCACCTGCTGTGGAGACACCAGCACAGCTATCAGAAGTCTCCCTACTCACATGCTAACACCTGAAACCTATAGGGAAGGATATCCCTTAACACAGTAGTGAATGCTTTTCCATACTGCATGCAGTACACATTGGCATGAACCAAGCATAAAAAGAAATATGTCGATGAATTCTTACACTGAACTTACCACTGTAGGTTGTCATTTGATCGTAGATGAACACAGCATTTTTTCAGATAGAAAATGAAACAGTTCCTTCTCCAGTATTCGCAACATATGCACTCATGTGAAAGGTCAACAATTAATTAAAAACAAGAATCACAATCAACCTGAATCATAATATAATTTTGAAATCCTAATAGAGCATTCTAATGGGAGCATGTGAAGCTAAGCTCTTAGGAGCAAATGAAATAATTGATGGATTATTTTTGGTCCCTGGACCCTCTTTCTAACTCTTGATTCCTGATGTGCTTTAAGTCTAAACTTTGTCTTCTTGATGTCAACTTGTAGAGAGACACCCTTTACCATAAAGCACTTATAAACAAAAGCCATTGAGAAATCCAAAAGCCACAGAGAAAGGACAGTAATTGACAGTTCTGGGAAGAGTGGCTAAAGCTGTCATTCATGCTGCAGACTTCAGCGGGACAGTGATTGGAGTACAGTGGGGTAGAGCCCTCATGACTGCAAATTTCAAGTCCAGGAGGAGTTAGACATCCATGAGCCAGTTCCAAGAGTTCAGGAAGTGCTCTCAAGTCTAAAGAAGACTGCTGGTAAGTTGCCCTCGGTCTCCTCAAGAACAGTGTCACCTGCCACCTGTAGACCTTCAGCACACATGTCATCTGTAAGCCAAGAATCCCAGGTTTCCTAGTTTCTTACATCTGATGCAAGGAAAGCCTCAAACATCTCAGCCACCTTTGGAAATAGTTCATTAAAGAGGTTCTAAATGCCTACTTTTTAAAATATTTTTAGAACACTTAAGAGTTTCATAGCACAGGAGAGACCTATAAAAGTAAAGTACTTCACTACCAGTATATGGAAGGAAAATTTTCAAATTAATTTTTACTGCACATTGTTGCTTCTGAGGGTTTTTTGTTTAATTTTTATGGCGCTAGAGGTTAGACTCATCATTGTTTAAAAGACTCCGCTAGAGTTAGCATACACAGGGAGCCTCCGCTACAGGGGATTTGGCTGTGGACTGTAGCATGAATGAGACACTGTCCTGTGTGGGAAGCTGATAGTGTGCTGAAATAGACAACTAATTGTCTGCACAGACACACACACAGTGTCTCAAGGAAAGGACTAACTCATTCCATAGGGCGATGGAGTTCAGACGTCACACTGAAAGGGCAGGCCATCAGGGTTCCAAAGAGTAAGCAAAGACTCTGGGACTTTGGAGGAGATTCAAAGAACTGTAGGAGGGTCTCTCTGGAAGTAAGGCACAGAGCTAGTTAATGCTAGGGCACAGGCAGGACAATGGGAAAGTGGCTGTTGGGTGTCAGAATACTGAGCAGGTAAACTGTTACACTCAGTCCAGGGTCTCCTCACTTCAGTCAACATATCCTGCATCAGGCACCAAGCAAGGAAGGAGTTTCCAAGGTGTAGATGTGGATGCGGATGGATGTGTACTCAAGGCTGGATGTAGGCGTGGATGTGTACTTAAGGCTGGAGGTCACATTCTTAAGATGTTATCCACCTTTTCTTGAGTTTGAGCTGAAGCATCTCACTGGCCTTAGACCCATGATTTCCTTAGGCCGGGTGGCCAGAGACACCAGGGACCTGCCTGTCTCTACCTCCTTCCCCAGTGCTGGGATTACATGTGCTCCAGCACACCTAGCTTTGCTACAAGACTTCTAAGGACAGAACTCAGGTCTCTGTACTTTGCCTTGCAAGCACTTTATTGGCTGAATTCTCCCTCCAGCTCTAGAAAGCATCCTTAAGGAGAGCATTGAAAAGCTATGCCCCATGCAAGAGCACACATGCAGGTAACAACTTTGTAAAGAGTCTATGCACCTCTCCGGTTTCTGGTGCTAAGATTCTCAACTCTTTCTAAGTCCCAGAATGGCTGAATAGCCCAAGGAAAGCAATGAGCTTTGCTGTGGGTCAGTCTTCCCACCATCGGCACAGGTCCATTTCCTGGGCTTTGCTCCCTCTCCGGTTCACTGCCCAGAATGGTGTTAACGGGGACATACTTCACCACCTCAGCCACCGCTGGTAGTCTGAGCTACCCAAGCTGCCTGACCATCCATCAAAGAAGCCAAGTGCCAGCTCCCTCTGCAATCCAACTCAGTCCTTGCTGAAAGTCCTGCAAGGAGAATGTGGGGGTGAGAGGTCCCAGACTGCTCATCTATTGGCCATTTGAATAGCCCCAGCACTGTTGACAGATGGAGTGAGCATGACTCTGATACCTCCACATGATGAAGAAGGAAACCTGGCTTCTCTCTTTGGGGATGGAAGCTCAGAGCAGCTTTTTTTCATAACACCTATGCCATCTCAAAGTCAGCATCTACTGTGCCTCCAGGACTGAAGGAAAGCCAAATTCCAGAGCAAAACATAGAACTGTCCACAGCAACAACAACAAAAAATCTGGATAAACAGAGTCATGGTTTTCTGAGAGCAGGGTGTGGCCATTTCATAGAGACACCTCAGTCAGTCCAATGTCCACAGGGGAGCTGGCAGCTTGGGGCATTTTCCTCTCGGGCCTCACTTGTTACTGTTCCAAAAATTCTGCCCCTAAATTCAACCTCATTTAACTTTGCTGAGCCTGGAAGAAGGAAGCCTTCAGACCCATATAGAAACAGAAAGAGTCCAACATCTGCATCCCTGAAAGCACATGAGGTCTTCCCTGTCAACCCAGATGGGGCTCTGGGCAGCTCTCCAGCAGTAGTGCACCAAGATCCTGCAGAGGGACCACAGCATTCACTCAGTGACCTGGTTTCAAGCCTCAACCTTACTTCTTGAAAAAATTAGTGTGTGTAATATATGTATGTATATGTGTAACTGTATGTGTATATGGATATGGATGTGTATGTATATATGTATATGTGTGTTTTATATATGGTCTGGATGTTTGTGTGTATATATAATAGACATATATTTATATATATACGAATGTATGCATGGGTGTGTGTGTATGTTATGGATATGTGCATATATGTTGATGTGTATATGTGGATGTATATGTATAGGAAAGACTTATTACATAGATATTTGCAGCCACTGTTTCCCAAGCTTGGTTCAGCCTGACAGCATTTTCACAAATATTTCTGCATCATCCTTATCATCCTCTTCCTCCTCCTCATCTGCTGAACTATAGCTGTTCACTGGTTCTTCTCACTCACCAATATCCCTCAAGCTAACTATAAAACAGTAATTTTAAATCAAAAATCAGTATCGTTTGCTAAGAGTGAATTTAATTTACTTATGAAATCTAGCTCACTTCTGATACTGTGCAAAGATTCTCTCTTTTTGTTGAACCGCACAAACTAAGCCACGTTTATCCTTTGAGTTATTAGAAAGAGCAAGCCCTTGAAAGGAAACGCCTGCCACTTTTGGGTTCAAGGCTACTGAGTACACAGCCGGTGAACCACTGAAACCACTCCACCCTCCCTTTAGTCTAGCCCACACTTTGGGAAACCCCATGCTAATTATGCAGAAATCGGAGGCTCAGTCTGGCCCTGTCGGTGGTCTTTGCTTTCATTTTCTCAGGGAGAGCAGTGGCTGTGGTTTGACTGTCTTGCTCAGCACCAATCCCAAAGTCACTGAGTTTCACAACAAGGCTTGGCTGCCCAAACCTAGCTCAAATTAAGAGTAAATAAGTATCACAAATCGTCATCATGGCTCACTTATTTCTTCCTTTTCATTTCCCTAGACGCAGCCTGGCAATAATTTAAATGCCATGAAAATTCAAATACATTCAAAATAAAGCCACATGAAAACCCATCAAAATCAAGGGATTCCTTGCAATATGGGATAATAGCACTCAATGACACTATCCTTCACCTCACTAGCTGGCTAGCACCCACCAATCAGATCATCCCTCTGAGCACAAATTCTATTTAAGGATCCATTTTGCAGCTGGGATGACTCAAGCTCTGAAGAGGTGAACCTCTGAACAGAATACTGTTTGGAGAGAGTTCTTTCCTAAACTCTAGCCTAGCTTCTCCATTTTAAAGTTGAGCTGATCAAGGATTGGCAGGATTAATATAGTAAAAATGGCCATCCTACTGAAAGCAATCTACAGATTTAATGCAATCCCCATCAAAATTCTAACTCAATTCTTCACAGACTTAGAAAGAGCAATTCTCAAATTCATATGTAACAACAAAAACCCAGGATAGCAAAAACTATTCTCAACAATATAAGGACTTCTGGGGGATTCAGCCTCTCTGACCTCAAGCTGTACTACAGAGCAATAGTGATAAAAACTGCATGGTATTGGTACAGTGACAGGCAGGTAGATCAATGCAATAGAATCGAAGACCCAGAAATGAACCCACACACTTATGGTCACTTGATCTTTGACAAAGGAGCTAAAACCATCCAGTGGAAAAAAGACAGCATTTTCAACAAATGGTGCTGGTTCAACTGGCAGTCTACATGTAGAAGAATGCAAATTGATCCATTCCTATCTCCCTGTACAAAGCTCAAGTCCAAGTGGATCAAGGACCTTCACATAAAATCAGATACACCGAGTCTAACAGAAGAAAAAGTGGGGAAAAGTCTCGAACACATGGGCACAGGGGGAAAGTTCCTGAACAGAACACCAATGGCTTGTGCTCTAAGATCAAGAATTGATAAATGGGACCTCTTCAAATTACAAAGCTTCTGTAAGGCAAAGGACACTGTCAATAGGACAAAATGGCAACCAAAGATTGGGAAAAGATCTTTACCAATCCTACATCTGATAGAGGGCTAATATCCAATGAATACAAAGAACTCAAGAAGCTAGACTCCAGAGAACCAAATAACCCTATCAAAAAATGGGGAACAGAGCTAAACAGAGAATTCTCAACCGAAGAAACTCGTAGGGCTGAGAAGCACCTAAAGAAATGTTCAACATCCTTAGTCATCAGGGAAATGCAAATCAAAACAACCCTAGATTCCACCTCACACCAGTCAGAATGGCTAAGATCAAAAACTCAGGTGACAGCAGATGCTGGCAAGGATGTGGAGAAAGAGGAACACTCCTCCATTGCTGGTGGGATTGCAAGCTGGTACAACCACTCTGGAAATCAGTTTGGCGGACCCTCAGAAAAAATGAACATAATACTACCTGAGGACCCAGCTATAACACTCCTGGGCATATATACCCAGAAGATGCTTCAACATGTAATAAAGACACATGCTCCACTATGTTCATAGCAGCCATATTTATAATAGCCAGAAGCTGGAAACAACCCAGATGTCCCTCAACAGAGGAATGGATACAGAAAATGTGGTACATTTACACAATGGAATACTACTCAGCTATTAAAAACAATGACTTCATGAAATTCTCAGGCAAACGGATGGAACTTGAAAATATCATCCTGAGCGAGGCAACTCAGTCACAAAAGAATGAACACGGTATGTACTCACTGATAAGTACATATTAGCCCAAAAGTTCGGAATACCCAAGATTCACTTCACAGCAACTGTTGAGCTGAGTGAGTGTGAGGTCCCAGATGGAGGAGTTGGAGAAGGGACTGAAGGAGCTGAGGGAGTTTGCAACCCCATGGAGGGAGCAACAGTGGCCACTGGCCTGACCCCCGCCTCCCCCATGCTCCCGGAGACTGGATCACAACCAAAGAATACACATGGAGGGACCCATGGTGCTGGCCACATATGTGGCAGAGGAGGGTCTTGTTAGCCATCAGGGGGAGGAGAGGCCCTTGGGCCTGAGGGTGTTAGATGCCCCAGTATAGGGGAATGCCAAGGAGGGAAGATGAGAGTGGGTGGGTGGGTGGGTGGGGGAATACCCCTATAGTGGCAGGGGGAGGGGGATGGGGAAGGGATAAGGAGTTCCAAAGGGGAGACCTAGAAAGATGGAAACATTTGAAATGTAAATAAAATATCAATCAATAAATAATAATAAAAAAATAAAAAAATAAAGTTGAGCTGATCCAGACTTCCTCAAGGTGTGATCATGAGTTGAAGAATTCCCAAAGCTTGGGAAACAGTGACTGCATATATCTATGTAACACATCTATATACATCCATATGTATACATTCATATATATATATGTGTGTGTGTGTGTGTATATATATATATATATATATATATATATATATATAACCATACACATAACACATATACACATCCACATCCATGTACACATTCATATTCTGAGTCAAGTATTAGACGCCGGAGATACAGATTTTGCTTGTAAGTGGCAGAAAAATCATTCCATCTACCAATGACACCCAGAACATTTCAGTCCCTCAAATTCTTCATGAAATCTGTGACAATCCATCATAGGCAATTCATCCCAGGATCTTTTTCTTTCTTTTTCTTCTTATTTTTGTTCTTCTTTCCCTTTCTTCTGGAACAGGGCACTGAACCTAGATCAGCAGAGAGCTATCTCCAGACCCCAGGTCTCTTTGCTGTGGTCTGAATGTTGGAAGCCCTCTGGGAGAGGAAGTCATAGAGCAGAGAGAGACAGCTTAGGTGGGCTTTGTGCATCCTTCAGAGTGTACCGCGCTGCACCTCTTGGCCCTCTAACAGTAGGTTCATTGTGTCCCACTGTAATGTCAACAAACACTGCACAGAAGAGAAAAGCAGAGGGCTAAGCCCGTCATCTGTTTTCTATCCCATGGAGCTTCCTAATCAATCTTCCCCTGCGATAACCTGGGGATCTGAATAGCTTTAAACAACACAGAATTCTGTGAACATCACCATCCTCCCAAGGCATTCTTTTTAAAAAATCACAAAACAGGAAGTTCTGAGTCATTGAAACACACCAGAATATTTGCTGAAAGTCTTCTGGAACCCCAAATAGCATAGACTTATCCAGACAAGCAGCCTATTATAAAAGCAGATGTGTCTCCTCTCTTCCCCCTCAGAGAAACACATTGTCAATTTAGCTACCATCTCCGACCTCTCACACAGACTTCTCAGGAGGTCAATAGTGGTGTGTGTAACTCAGGTACAACCTGACCCCTGAATTCCCATTTGTCTTGTACCTGTACAGTTTGGCAGAAGAGAGATATGCAAATACCAGATGAGTTATAGGGAAAGCTCGCACTTGAGCCCCTCACACCCCTCACTAACGCATCACTAACAGGCATGGGATTCAAGCAACAAAGGCGAAGCCCCGTCGACGTGCTGCTGTCCTGCTAGGGGTTAGCACTGTCTGCTGCACACAGAAAGCCCAGACTTCACCCAAGTATTCTCCCTGGAGAGACCAACCACTGGGAAGTCGGTCCCCAAACTATCCCATCATGAAAGGACAGAGACCTTCAAGTGCTTTCTCAGGAAAGGCCTCAAGATGTCAGGCAAAGTGACCCCATGCTCCAAGGTCAGCCAACTCCAGAAGAGAGGCTGAGGGTGGACTACAAGAAGAAGAGGAGAGAGGAAAACTGAAGAAGTAGACTAAGATTCCAGAAGGGAGCAAAGTCCGAGAGGAAGCAAACTACCCAGAAATGGAAGACAGGGAAAGAGTGGGGAAGCTTAGAGAGTGGCCGGTGTCCATGCTGCGGTCCTGTGCTCATTTGGCCTAGCACAGCACAGGGCCGGTTAGGATGCCTAAAGAGCCACAGAGCAGCCTCAGCAGGTATAAGACCATGGTGATGCCCTGTACACATGGTTACAGGAGAGAAAAGCTATTCTCCTAACTGAACTAACTTTGGGTATCCCAGAAAAGAAATAGGCCTACAGACACATACACTTGCATACACGCACACACACACACACACACACACACACACACACCACATACACATCACATACCACACACACAGGCACACACATACAACACACACATGCACATGCACACTTATACCATACACAGAATGTACATGCCACATAGCACAATCACAGGTATACATACCACACAGCACACATACACACTGCATACACAGGTCACACCACACCACACACTCATACACACATGCACATGCTGCACATACAACCCCACACGGGCACACACACAACACACATACAGATTGCATACCCTACACACATACACATGCAACACCACCTACACACACACACACATACCATACCACACACACACCATTCACATACCACACATGCACACACACACACACACACACACA
>JADRCH010000012.1:6055480-6070769 GCA_019843965.1 Rhynchomys soricoides
CACACACACACATATACAACACCATATACACATATACACACACACACCCTCATACACACAGACAGATGCCACACACACATACACTTACCACACCACACACATATACACACCACACACATAGCACACACACACACACACACACACACACACCCCTTTCCGGGCAACAAGATAAGTAATCTCATTAACCATCACTAATAGGACAAGGTTTAACCTTCATTTACAGTTTCTAAGGTCATCCTCATAAGGTTTTTTAGTTGGTTTGGGGATGTTCTGTTTTGGTTTTCTTGGGGGGTTGCTTGTTTGTTTGTTTTACCAAGACAGAGCCTCACTATGCAGACCAGGCGGGACTCAAAGTCACAGCAATCCTACTGTCTCTGCCACCAGAGTACTGCAATTATACATAGGTGACTGGGTAAAAATCTTCGAGTGTTCATTTCTAAATGTGCTATTTGGAGGGTGTGTGTGTAGGTACACATGTTCCCTGGCATGCATGTGAAGGTCAGAGGACAATTTGGGAGAGTTAGCTCTCTCCTTCCACCATGTGAGGCCCAGAGATGGAGCTCGGGTCCTGGGTCTCAGCAGCAAGCACCTTTACCGACTGAGCCATCTCTCACAGGCCCACAGCAAGGACCTTACAGAGAGGCTTATAAACCCACAGCCCCTGCCTTGCTTACCTTTCATTAAACGCCTAATCTCCCCTATTGATGATTACTGAGACTTATTGGCAAGAGTCATAGTTGCAAGCAGTGGACAGGAGTGCCCCAGCTCTAGTCATCCTTTGTCTGGATATCAATGCCACCCAAGTAGCTCCAAAATTACAAGGCCTTCATGCAGCAGTAGGAGTTGAACAAAGGGCCAAAGGGTCCCTTTTTGTAAATGTCTGCAAAGCCAGAATTTAACCTTATGTATCTGGGGTAATGTTCATGTGAGAGTACTCAAACTTAAATAACTCTTAAATCACTCTCTGTGTTAGACACACCCAATTCTTGGCCTGAACCAGAGTCAGGATACACCGCCCAAGACTCAGTGTTCAAACTGGAGCTTGAAAGGCTTCAGGATCCAAAAAGTAAACACAGTGTCTTAATCACTGTTTTCTAAGTCATCTGTTTCCTCTATCTCTAGTGCTTTGTTTTTTTCTCTGGTAGTTCCAAGTAGCAGGGGCAAGTGAAATGCCAATCCAGGACGGGTCTGGGGTGGGGTACAGTGTTCTTAGGGTGCAGCACATGTGGAGGGGCACAGGCCCACTGGAGCAGGCCATTCAGCCCCCTGAGTACTCCTAGGGCATTGTCCAGGGGACAGAAGGCAAATTCAAGGCCAAGCTGCTATGCTGCCACTTAAATATGCTGTGACTTTGGGGATGTTCCTGGGCTTCTGGGCCTCTGCTCTCTAATCTATGACACAAGAATACAATACGTAGCTTACTGTGCTTATGTGGATTCAAAATTAACGCAAACTTTATTGTTATCAATCAGCATTACCATGGTTAGTCCTTAGTTTATAAACCTTGGATTACATCCCACTAAGGCAAACACACAATTTGGTGTCACACTCAAAATGGGAGCCATCTGCCCCAACCTACAATGTCGGCCTCACCTCCTAAGTCACCAGCTGTACACTCTATGCCTAACCCAAAGGAGATGGCTCATTATTTTCTTGGTAGAGCTCATAAATCTTAGACTCAATTCAGACAGTCTTCTCTACAGGTTCCTTTCTCTCCACATTTCTATCAAAATTAGATCTGTCTTTCAATACCGTTCTATTGGCTTGAGTCCTCAGATATTTGGGTTCATAAAATTCAACATCCCTGTTTTATCTAATTAAATAACATCTGTTTGTTCTGCTAGAACACAATTTGCAAACTCTTCATAATCTATTTCATCCTCGGCTGGCTTTGTGTCCCTGATTGTCAATGTCTTTCTTCAAACGTATCAACTGGTACAATGTGGAATACTCTAGATAGGCTCTGACTCACACACAGAGCACAGGGGTGGGTTACCTTGTAACTGATTTACTTCTTTATTACCCTCTAAGTGAATGCCAGCTCTGCAGAAGCTGCTTGCTATCTCTTACTCACACAGAGCTTCTGTTCAGCTAATTACTCTTCACTTGAATTTGCTGTCAAGCTAGACAATAATTATGCAATTAATTTCTTAAACCTAAGCGAACAAGTCTGCACTAGTGACTCCTGAATGGCTGTTGGTAGGTCACAGCGCAGAGCTCCAACTTGATAAAAAATCATTTATAACATGCTGTGTTATCTTTCAAACTGTCTATATCATCCAGTAAAGACATTGGTGAAACCCATGAGGCATTCTTTCTGCATGAAGGTTACCAGTATAAGATAAGACAAAAGCACATGACTACCACCATTTACCAAAGACTCCCCAACATGACAGAACCCTTCAGACTTTTGGATATGGTCATTCCTTGACAGTCCAGTACAGCCCTGATCATGACTTTATCCACAAAGACCTAACAAAACTTCATAAAACAATTTCTTTCTCTAAGACTTATTTATGTTTCGTGTATGGGTGCATTGTCTACATGTGTACACCATGTGCGTGCGATGCCTCTGGAGGCCAGAAGCAATGGGTTAATTTCAGACAACAAACTTGAATATTTTCTTCTATGATTCTTTGGCATATCGGTATCAAAACAGCTTACCTCTAAGTTCTGCTAGAGTGTTTTTATTTGTTTAAGATTTACTTTTAGTTTCGTGTGTGTGTGTGTGTCTATAGGACTCATGTATACTCTTGGAGGCCAGAAGAGAACGTGGATCCCTGAAGCTGGACTTGTAAGCTGTTATGAGCTGCCCAACATGGCTGCTGGGAAACCAGAAGCTCTCTTAACTGCTGAACCATCTCTCTGACCCTACAGAAGATTTTATTTTAAGTAGTTATCTAAGTTACTAACTTGAGTTTCATTAAAACTAATTGTTAAATTAATATTGGCTCAGGGTTAGGCCAAAGTTTCTAACAATTTTTGAAATGGTCTTAATACTTCTGCCCTTTTGGACCTCTACACTGAGGATGAAACAAAGTAACAGTCCAGACTGGCTTCTGTCTCCCAGCATCAGAGACTCAGCTCAGACTGAAGGCTTTCTGTAAAAAGAAACAAGCATACCTATCTCACTAAGATGCAAATTTGCTTTTACATTTCATAGGATAAAAATAGACCTATACCAACGAATCGTTTCAAAACACTTTTTATGATTTATCCTCAATAAGTGTTTCATGTGTATGTTTTATGATCCTATATACCCAGTTTTATCTAACAAAATTATTAGGCAGAGAGGAGCTGTGAGTGGTAGAATTTAAGAAGCCTGTTCTAGCTGAACGGCTGCAGAGCAGCACAGAGCAGGGACATTTCACTCCAAAGCTATCCACTGAGTTTGCACCAAAAACACATTATATGTGATCTTCCTATTCTAAAAGTTTAAAATTTTTCAACATTTAGAGTTGTATTTGAACAAAGGAGCTACATTTTGAAGATTAAAACAACAATAAACACAACTATGGGCTCATAAATGATTAAACACCACTCAGTTCATATTTTTCCATGCACTCTTTGTGGTAATGAGTAGGTAACTGAGGTCAAAGGACACATAGCTTCTGCTTCAGCTAAGTGCAGATTCCAGAATGAGAGACTGTCCAAAGTAAACAAATGATTACAACTCTAATGCAGAGGACAGTAGCTAAGCAATCAAGAAGTAGGGGAAATTTCAATCAGAGGTCTCTCTAGAGAAAAAAACAATCTGTAACATGACAGTGGACGGGCAAGAAAACAAAGCACTTCCTAGGTTTGATCATGAAACTCCTGTATTACAGATGTTTATTTTTAACTCACGTTGCTGGCATTGTCCTTCAGGGCACGTAGACCTGCTGCCCTGCTGTGGTTTTCTCTGAAATTTCTTGATATATCTGTCTTCCTACCTGTCTACACAGAGTTCCCCTTCACCCTGTTCCTCAAGCCCCCTCAAGGCAAATGTCGTGGTTCCATTCTACCTCTGTAGGCAGTCCCTTTGTATGACCCTCAGTATGTCTTCTGATTTCTTCACCAGCAGTCTTCTTGGACATTATTAGTGTATCTGGCCTCTAATCATTGCTGACCTTTGGGCCTCACCTACACTTCCAGAGGGGAAGTTGACAGCTTGCACATAGGTAAGCATGTGAGCATGCACTTACTAACTTACAATTGTATGAAGTTATTTTCAAAATAATATATGAAGTTTTGATCTCAGCAGTTGGCCAGGGAAGGGCTTACATGTCTGTTTCAGCACAAATCAATGTCTGCCTGACATGGAAGCCAGTTTTCCTGGAAGAGCTGGAGAGTCTAGTCATCTCTACAATATTCACTTCATTCTTCTCCCTTTGAGTTTCATGGAATTAACATGTGCAGCCAAGCTGACTGCCTGACCTCAAAGATGCCTGCTTTCTTCCACCGTAAGGAGTAGATGCTGGATTACAGGTTCCCAAGAGACCTTTCCACTCTTCTTGGCCTAACAGGGGTCATGGGGCTCACCAAAGCAACGTGAGCAAAAGTGATAGGTGTCATTTCTGAGCTGAAAGAGCTAAGAAGTGCTGGTCACACACACACACACACACACACACACACACACACACACACACACTAAGATCTCTTTTCCTTCAGTTTTTAGCATCCTGTGTTGAAGAGGAAGAATGTAAAATACTGAAATCTTGGTCCCTGAATAAACTCTTACATGGGTAAACCATTACCATCAAGGTTAGTCATGCCCACATTAGACTGTGATAGGACTAAGAAGGAGATGTCTATTATGTTAGATAATAGAGAAATTTTAGAAAAATTTGAATTTATCTGTTTCAGAATCTAGCTCCCTCATAGTACCCCAGCAGTCTTCTAAGCTCCAAGTATGAGTTCTCGTTTGGTTTAGGGTGGGCATGAATCCCAAGTCTGAAGTCATCAGTTCAGATATTCCACAACCCACAAGGGTGTCCTCCATAGCTGACATATTACCTGTCAAGCCAACTAAAAGAAAAATCCATTTTTCAACATTTTAAGAAAATTAAATCTTCTGTGTTCTACTGGCTATGACTAAGAAAAGCTTAGAGTAGACAATTCTGCTTCCATATTGAAAGAAAAATAAATTAAACCAATTATAATATGAAACATAATCCAGAGCTCACTCAACCCCAAGAGTAAGAAAAGGCATATACTTGACACATGAGTAAAATAATACTCAAAATACTCATATATTTATTGAGTCATAATAAGCTGCATTGTGCAGTAACAAAAAGCTCCCCAAACAAGATTTCTCATTGCCAATGTTAAGTTGTATATCCCATCTTCCCCATCTTGCTTTGGGCTACTAAAATGGTTTCTAACAGCTCATCCAACACAGTGAGGTATGTGTTGAGTCTGAGAAACTTCTGTCACATGCATTGCTCAGGGTAAGTCTGACATCTCAGGGCTGGGAAGTCTAATTCTCCCCCCAAGAGACAGTAAATATTTAATTTGATCAATATTGAAATCCATTGTTCAAACATTTAATTAAAAATATTCAAATAGGAGCTGGAGAGGTGGCTCAGTGGTTAAGAGCACTTGCTGCTCTTGCAGACTTAGGTTAGGTCCCCAGCACCCACATGGTGATTCACAACTCTTTGTAACTTCAGGGGATCTGATTCCTTCTTCTGACCTCCAAAGTCACCACCAAGCATTCACATGGCACCCAGACATATAAGCAAGCAAAAACAAGCACAAATAAAACATGAATAAATCTAAAACAAAATTAATATTCAAATATTTCATTTAGACAATGAAAATCAACTGATGTACCGAAGATTAATAAACCCTCAACTACCTACCAAAGGAATAATTAGATCTGAAAAGAATTATCCGATTCATCCTTGCCATACATTACCCTGAGAATAAGTTCATCTAAGATTAAAAGACATTGGATTGTTAGTAAATAATTATTGAAATTGTCTTTTACTACTTTGAGTTGTAAAAGAAATTGGCCAGGAGGAAGCAAAACAAGAAAAAAAAATTGAAGCTTCAGTGGAATTTGAGGAGAAGAATTTAGGTAGGAGTCCTACCTAAGGAAGTGGATCCATTTATCTCCACTTTAGTAATATTTCAGAGGGGCTTCTACTCTATAATGGGTGGTACTCACAGTTTCAGCCTTACAGAAGGTACAGAATGGAGAAGAAGAAGGGACTTTAAATATACAAACACAGAAGAACATCATACAAATGTGACCTCATAGGGCCCCATCCCGTCTCTGCCATGGTCTCATCTCTACCACATCAGGCACAGATGTAAAGCTGTGCTGCCCATCAAGAAAAGGGATGGCACATAGACAAAGCACCACCCCATGAGAACCGTGAGGGGAACACAACAGGGCACACACCAATTTCCCTGAACCAATCAATCAATGCATGTCCTTGGAAAGATATCAGACACTCTGGTAATCATATTCAGTGCATGTTTCAACAGACACCTTGGAACCTTTGACCAACTCCCTAAAGCTACTGTTGGCCTCTTCGGGAAGGAAGGTTCAGCACCAACAATATGGAAGTCTTCCTGTGGTAGGATTCTGCCCACCTTTAAGCGAAGCTCTATTGAAAATAGAGTTAAGGATATCAAGTCAGTGACAGAAATAGGATGTAGAAAGTCTTGTTTGGTGAATGACGCAGTGGTGTATTAAAGAGCAAAGAGGCTGGGCTAAGGTCTAAAGAACAGGAATGTAAAAGTCACGGGAGGTAGGAAGGCAGTGAGATTTATCACAGGAGTTAGGGAGGGGCCAGGGAGAAGACTATTAGTCAGCCTACCTAGTGCCCAGCTCAGATGAGTCGGCACTTTGGTGTGACCTTCAACCCACCAGCGAGTACTTACTAATTATAGCCACGCCTTGTGATGGCTCTAGCTCCTGGCAGAAAAGAGAGCTGGGACTGTCCATGTACCCATGGATGCCTTTCACTAGTCTTTCATTTCCCCTGCCGATTACTTCAACAAGTACAGCGCCATGTCACATGCATTTTACGCAAGGAAGCTTGAAGACCACATTGGCTGATTCAGTCGTGCCGTGGGTGGCTCCTTTCCACTCACGATGTGTTTCCGTTTGTGTCTGAGCTCCACAGAACTCTGTGAAAGAAGTACTCTTCCACTTTATGGATGAGAAATGTGAAGTCAGGAACCATTCATGAGTTGCCCGAGCTTCACAGCCAGTAGCAGAGGCAGAAGTGGAATCTAGGTCTGCTGACAATAGGACATTTCCTTTTGTAACGGGAAGAACAATTGTGGGCCTTGGCAAAGAGGAGCACACTGGAATGAAGACAGCGCATCTGACAACTCTAAAGTTATTTCAGGGGGAAATGAAGACAAATTGGAATTAAGCTCTTTTAATTATGCATTTACCAGTGATCTGTCATTGAGAAAGAGCTAATACATGGGAGTATCAATTTTCAGTAAATATAAATGGCAAATAAGGCATTTAATGAATTGCAAATGACAATGTTTCTAAGAGTAGTTAATCCATCACGAGTAAGGGCCTTCCCAGTTATTACTCGCATATTTCATTTCCACGAAGACTCTAGCGGAATGGCTTAAAGATAATACCAGGATGCTGCAGACACCGCTGGGAGTGGTAGGCATAAAAATAAAACTCTGCTTTATCCATTCCAAAGGTGCAGGAGAGACCCGGAGAAGCAAAATATTTGCAGATGGGATTTTTAAAATGCTTGGAGAGCTGATGAAAACGTTCAGAAACCTGCAGATTCATCAGCCGGAGAGTAGTTCACGAGCCGGCTATCAACAAATGGGAGGAAAGTCTCGGCCGGAAGTAGAAAGCAGTTGGGAGCGAGAACGGTCTAAGAAAGTGTAGCTGTACAGAGGGCGTCAGTAAGATACTGCCACCAACTTATCTCCCAACGTTGACCTGTCCATTCACACAGAGAGAGTGTTTTTCCCCACTAGTGTTTAACAAAGAAATTCTGTTTTGTCTTTGGTTGAAGCCAAGAATCTGTCTCAATCACCTCTACCTCTATTTTTAAGACAGGGTCTCTCAGTAAAACTGGGGCTCACCAATTAGACTAGCCCAAATGTCCAGAGATGCCTCTCATCTGGCTCTCCAAATGCTGGCATTACATGTTCCTACCACCACAACTGGCTTTTTAATGGGGATGCTGGAGATGCAAACTCAGATCCTTGTACTTGCCTGGCAAGAACTTTGCAGACTGAGCCATGTCCCCAGATCCTAACAAAGTTGTTTTTTTTTTTTTAAGAAATAAAATAAAAAAAGATACCTTCCCTTACCTCAGCCTGCCACCTAAAGTCTCTTTGGTCACCTGAGTGGTTTTTAATAGCATTGTAAAGTCTCTATAGTTTGTTCTGGCAGTGCTGGACTAGAATGGGGAGTGAGGGCAGGCAGACCTACCAGTACCTCTCAAAGCTTTGAAAGATAACATGGTACAAGATGGAAGTGTCTACCTGCAGAACTTACCAAAAAAAAAGCTGTAAGGACACTCTCACAAATGGTTTCTGTAATTGCACCATCAAACCGATCTGTTTTCTAATTTTCAAAGTGCCAAATTGTTTTGCCCATTTATAGCAACGTAAGAATGTCTGTGGCCAGCTCCGAAGCAAGCCAAATTGGCATTTTTCTCAGGGAGCCTAGTGAGTCAATGTTATTTATTCAAATAACATTGCATATTTATGAAGCTGAAGTCTAATTAAATTATATCAGTCATCAATCAGACTCTACTGAGCCTCCTCTCCACAGACCTATTCATGGAAATATGTGAATCCCCAAATACAAATGTTTAAATGCTGAATAATTAGCCCCGTGTCTCTGAACAAGCCCTCCGGAGAGCCACCTTGCATTTGGGCGCTTTCTCTCTCCACACCTGGGTTTAGCATCCTGCCTTCTAACTGCCCGCTCTCCTCTCCACTTCCATAATCCAAGGGGCAGGAAAGTGTGAACGAGCAAAAGCCAAGCTTGTTAGTACTACCATTTCCTTTTGCTTACTCTCAAAACAGAAGTTTTGCAGGGAGAAATGGGTCACATAAAATTATTAAAAGAATCCTTCATCCAAAATTGTTCACTGAGAGAAAGTTTGAAGAACATGGACCGAGGCCCCAGGAAGATCCCAGCCTGGCCTGCGGCCACACAGCCCAGCTTCCTGCTCCGTCTAGGTGACATTAAAGAGTTCTGAAAAAACATCACCCCTCGTGGTGAACATGAGGGTATCCGAGAGTTTAAAAGAGGACCCTCAACGACAGATATTTGTCTACTATAAAGTAAATCACAAAGTTTCCTCATGCAAAGGACGTGACAGTCAGCCGCCGAGAAACCAGCCAGGGAACCCACGCTCGGTTTCTGCTCCTCTCCCATGGGTGGCATGCAGATGTTCACTGTCTTCCTGTTTCAGCCCTGGCCTGTAGACCAGACTCCCTTTGTTTTCTCTGGCTCGCCCTCTGCAGAATATGACAAAACTGCTCCAGCCTCCTGCTCGTAACACTCTTTAAAAAAAGATCTTATTCCTTGTTTAATTTTTTTCACTTTTACTTTTTTACACATTACTTTCTATGGAAAATAGATTTTTTTTCATAAATGTATTCTGATTATGGTTTCTTCTCCCTCAACTCCTCCCATATCCTCCTTACCTCCCCCCACCCAAACCCACATCTTTATTCTCTCTCTCTCTCTCTCTCTCTCTCTCTCTCTCTCTCTCTCATTAAAATACACAGATTCTCAGAAATGAGTGAGATTCTGAAGGCAACCTCCAGAGACTACAAAATTATACTCTTGGACCCTGCCACTCTCTACTTTAAACGCAGTATACTGAAATAATCAATAATAACAATAAGCCATCACTCATCGCTCTTATGAAAACATGGTTTTGACCCATTTTGAATAACTGCACTTTTTAATCCCTTTAAACCTGGCACAAAGAATATTCTAACGGTTATAAAATGCAACTTTTAGGGAGAAGAAAAAAACCAATTGAGCAATTAAATAAAACATTGCTGAGCTGAGCCGAGGAATTCAGTGTATGTGCTGCTGAAGCAAGCACGAACTGTGGAATTCAAAGGAAGATCCTCCTAGGCTCCAGAAACGATGCAGATGCACACATTCTACTCACACTCACACCTTTCCACCGGCTTAGCCCCGACCCTCAGTAAAGTGCTCACAAAAGCATATATTACAGACACAGTTGTTTGGGTGTTCCATCCCATCACACTCACCTAAAATTTTAGAACCAATGGGTGCAATGACCAAGCAGATACTCAGGTGCAGCTGAATATACCTGCACTGTCCAACAGCCAAAGAATTTATTTAATGAGCTTTCATGTGCATGCAGGTGGGAAACTGATACCATTGATGAGAAGCAATGGGTCCCAAGAGGTCCTGGCAGCCAGCATCCAAACTCCCTAAAAACACAGCACAATTCCAGCCCAAACCAAACGTTACTGTTGTTTAATGTTTCTGGGTAGAAAAGCGTCTTTTTTAAAAATGTCTTGTTTCTGTCTCCCTGCAAGCTCTGTCTAAGATGCTCGGCACTTCCTTTGCCTGGGAAAGTTGGGGGAAAGACAAAAGCAGCCCGTGGTGTGACCGAAAAGACCCACACACAAGGCAGCTGCCCGTTCTCCGGTCACCCGGACAGTTTTGTTCCCTGTGTTTAAACCACATTATTAACTCCTTAAAAGTGTCTGCAAGAACAGGACGGTGTCAGAGCTCCAGAGTTCCCCCCATATCGCTCTATCTTTGGGTGAAGTCTCCCCGAGACAACATCCTTTCACAATGGGAATTGTGGTAACTGACACTGCACACAAATGCATGAACAGGGGTAAAAAGGTAACCTAGTATCTATAACCAGTAAGAGAAGGCTTACACTAAAGGAGGCTAACAGGAGGCAACGGAGGCTTACACTAAAATACACCCTCTCTGTGTTCCTCCACTGTTCTTTAACCTCCTTGCCAAGCCACACCTCAGACTGCTCCCCCCCGCCCCCCCCCCCGCCTGAACCAGGGACATCTCCATTGTTCTGGGTGTAGAGACTATTTTGTATACTTTTCCTGGGCAGCCACTTTTAGGTCATTCTATTCTAACTCTCTCATTGCCTTCTTCCCAACATAAATTTAACTTAATAAAGTACTAAGTCTGAGAGTTTGCTGGGCCCCTCTTCCAAATCACATAGATTATCCAATTACCCAAGCAGACAAATTCTTTGCTGCAAGAACCAAGCGATTGAAGTGTTTCAATGACGCTGAAGAGTTGTGACCGGATACAAAGAAAAGATTCAGAAGGTTGTGGCTTGCCTTCCCCCCCCCCCCTAAAGTTTTCTGGTAAGCTTGGGCCAGCTCACACCCTGGTATATTGTGAAGAAAGTGGAAATCAGAGCCCAGCCCCACCGTCTGGGAAGTTGTAAGGTGTAATTAGCTTGCAATTTTAGTAATGAAGTAATGATGTCATTCATTCAACAAAGACTTATAAAGTTCTCTGAATAAAGCTGAAATCACAATGTAATGGGAAACCGCGATGCAGGTAACTCTGGAGAAAAAAACACTGATGACAAAGAGATGACCGGCCCTGTCCGGAGGAGATTACTCACTGAAATTGCAGAGAATTCCTCTTCGAAGAGTTGTGTGAAATCACTTCTCTAACTTCAGATGTCTTCAATCTAAAATCGTATTACCTTTTATGAGCATTGAAATGCCCAGGAAGCATGATACCCACCTTTATTTCAGGATGGAAAAAGAATATGGGCAGTAGAAGGCTCCCATCAACCTCCTGGCCTCTAGAGTGAAGCAGGTTAGCCGTGTTGGAGCCTGGCTCTACACTTCAGGCGAAGAGATCTAGCAAATAGATCTCCTGTCTCTGAAAGGTTCATCTTTAATGAAGACAGCAATATCCACCTCAGAAAAGTGTGAAAATAAACTTCACTCATCCACAGAAACTCAATAATCTCTCTTGGTATTATTATCTTTATTATTATTATTAATTCTCACTGTGACAAACGATCTCCAGGGTGCGGACTTAGAATTACAGCACAGTCATGTAGCTTCTTTATGGTCACCCAGCCAGGACCTCAACCCAGTGCGACTCCACACCAATACTCATAGTTTAGATTATTAAATTTGCATAGCTCTTTGTGGCACATAAAAGCTAACCCTCATGTCCTCTTCTTTTATGGAGAAAAACAAAGCAGAAGTAATTATTATTGATGTTTTATACCCGAGGGCACTGAGACTTCACAAGTTCAGACTCTGCCAGAAAGTTCCGAGGTAATGATGTAGTAAGGTTGAATCGCCACCTTGACTCCCTCAGGCCATTTCATTCATGAAAATACACACTTATAGCACCCAAAATACATTTTCTATTTTTAAAATGTGTTCGTGTATGTGGCATACACATGTACGTAGCTGTGTTCACCCATGGGATAGCCTCTGGAGGCTGAAAGCTGACATTGGGATATCTTCTTCAAGCCCTTCTCCACCTCATATTTTCTAATTGAAAAAAAATATTTTTTCGGAGAATATATTCTGATAATGGGTTGCCTCCCTCAACTCCACCCAGATTCTTCTCACCTCTCTATCCACCAACTCCATGGTGTTTTTTTCTCTTTAGAAAAGAGACAACAACAACAATGATGATGATGATGATAATAAAAACATACAAAGAATCCAGAAACCTGCCAAAAGTCAGTAAAACAAAATACGCCCTCCTTCCAAAATAAGACAAAAGTCTACAAAAATACCTTTGAATTTATTTTATGTTGGCCATCTATTGTTGGGCATGGAGCCTACTTTTAAGTATAACTAATATATATAGTGAGACTCAATTGAAGAAAACTAATTTTTCCCCTGAAAGTTTATGTCAATTGGAGAGAGCTTCCTCTTCAGTACTGGGACCCCATCCAAGTTGAACCTGTACAGAGCTTATGCATGCTGCCACAGCCTCTATGGGTTCCTAAGTGTGTAAGCCCTCTTGTGCCTAAAGACTCTGTGCCCTTGGAGTTACCCATCTTCTCTGCTCCAGCTCTTACATTCTTTCTGCCTCCTGTTCCACAAAACTCCCTAAGTCCCGAGGGGAGAGGTTTGATAAAGACATCCTATTTAGGGTTGGGTGCTTCAGAATCTCTCACTCTCTGCACACGGTCCAGTTGTGGGTCTCTATATTGATTCCCATCTATTACACGAGAAAACTTCTCTGATGATGGCTAAGAAAAGCATTGATCTATGGGTACAGTACAATATCACTAAGAGTCATTTTATTGGTATGTTTATTTAGCAGAACAGTAATGTTTGGTTTTCTCCTAGGTCCATGGCCTAGCTGATCTCAGGTTCTTGGCAACCCAAGCAGTGTCAGACATCAATTTCATCTAATGGAGTGGGATTTAAAGCCAATCAGAGAGTGGTTGGTTACTCCCTCAACATTCATGCTATTATTGCACCAGCATATCACGCTGGCAGGTCAACATTGTAGATCACAGGGTTCGTAGTTGGTTAGTATTCACCTTTCTCCTCTAGGAGTTTGTGGTGCCTTCCTGTACCATGAACACTAATCAGGACAGGTAGAATTTTGAGTTAAGCACAAGTTTGACCTCTCTGTGTTCAATGAGATATGTTAAGTGTTATCTTCAGCAATAGGGTCTCACCACCATAGACCACCTAAGTTTTTGAGACAGAGTCTCTCACTGGACCCGGTGCTCATTATTTCATCTAGGATGGTTGGCCAGAAAACTTCAGTGACAAGCTTGTCTTTTCCTCCAGTATGGAGTCACAGGCATTCACTGCCATAGTTGACTTTTGTGTGAGTACTAGAGATCCAAACGCAGGTTCCCGTACTTAAACAGAAAGCATTTTTTTACCCACTAAGTCACCTCCCTAACCTTCAAAATATGTTTTTGAAGCATTCGCATCTAAGACAGAAAAGATATTTTAACCTATCTTTAAGGTGGGTGGGGTCTAAAACACTGTAGATAGTATCCTCCCTTTAGCAAAGCTCTTAGTCACGAAGAATTCTACTTAGCTAATCGTGATGCAGTCAGGTTAACCACTCTGAAATCAGTAAAGGCAACAGGCAGTCAAATTTTCCACACCTCAGGAGCCTTCTACAGCCTTGGCCAATGTCCAAGATTAATTTAAAAGGTTGATTAAGAATGTAGCCCCTAACACTGCATTAGGTAACAGAAGTAAACCTTGGTGACTTATATTACCATCACTCAAGGACAGGAAGAGATAGCTAATGATCTTGAGGCCCAATGAAAACGCTGGATACAGGATGCATTTTACCTTGGCATTTCCTATCCTCTTTAATGATCTAGCTACCAAGTCGAAGAAGCAAAGATACAAGGCTGCTAATGAGTCAAACATCTGCGCCGTATTTTAACATTACAATATTGTCAACAGGAAGCTTAAATTACTAGCATCATCTGCACAGAGACAAATGGGGAGTTTTGCTCAGGATTTCAATCCGTGCCCAGTCATAATGACATTGGATGTGCAGATCTCCATGCCAAGCCTATGTCTGGAACATTGGCTGGGACACATACACACAGCTCAGCAAGATGCTGGCAAAGAGAGCTGGAAGAAAATGCAATTCTTTTTCTTCTTTATTTCTGTTTTATGAACAACAAAATCACATGGCAGCATGAGACACTAGCTACTTTTCAGACACCATGGCCATCTTTGGGTAATGCTCTTTTTGTGTTGGATAAAAATTAAACCTAGGGCCTGGGGTGTACCTCTCAGTTTCTAAAGTACTTGCCCAGCATGCACAATGACTTGTCTGGATTCCATCCCCAGGATTGTATAAACCAGTACTGTAGTCCATGCCTATAATTCCAGAAGTTCAAGGTCATCTTCGATTTTAGAGAGATTTTGAAGTTAACCTGGACTACATGAGACCCTGTCTCAAAATAAGAGGAATAAGAATAGAACGGAGGAGGAAGAGGAGGATGGAGCAGGAAGAGGAGAGAGTAGGAAGAGGAAGAGGAGGAGGAGGAGAATGAAAGAAGAATGAGCCTACCTTTTGAAACCATGAAAACTTCGGTTTGGGCATAATTTTTCTCCCAAAGCTGCATATGGATGATAGAGGAAACTCCTCCCAAAAAACTTGTTGGCCGATGACAGGAAAAGGTATAAAGATTACACATGGGGTAAAAATGTAAAGCTGAGATGATGGGAAGGAATGACTTGCTCATGCACAGAGCCACACTTGGAGCAGAGTCCCAAGGACAGCCTGTGCCTACTCAGTGTGATCTCTCTCTCTCTCTCTCTCTCTCTCTCTCTCTCTCTCTCTCTCTCT
>JADRCH010000012.1:6077587-6097569 GCA_019843965.1 Rhynchomys soricoides
ACACACACAAATACAGCACATACATACACACTCGTGTGCGCACGCACACACACAAAAGAATCAACTTCTCAACTTTTTACAATAAATTTATTGCCTAGTTTGGCTTCAATTTTAATGTGTCCACATTGTATATTCAACCTCCTTTACCCCAGGGTATAACTTACTGGGGAGACAAATCAGACGTTTCCTGTGAGTATATAAATACTCTTAAAACTGAGGCTGGATAAAAACATAGACTAGGAGACAGGGTATTTTCTCTTCAGGAATTTTAATTAATAAATCAAACAGGAAATGATTAGGATATATTGATTGACTGACTGAGTGAGTGAGTGAGTGAGTGACGCTTATGTACTTGACAAACGTTCATCTGATAGACAGGAATTACTCCTACTTCCCAAGAGCCCAAGGACAGTACTGTTACTTCCACTTCACAAAGAACCCAGGGAGGGTGGCATGGGGATTCCCACTCCCCAAGTAAAGATGCCCAGGGAGAGTGATTTTATTGCTCTACCTTCACAAGAGGCAGCCAATAGCTTGAAGCTGACCTAGCTATTCAGTCAGGGCTCACACTCAATTCAAACACTGCTGTGCACATTTCAAATGTTCACGAGAGCTGAAACCATGCATTTCCAAGTATGGGGCCTGCCATGCAGCAGGAATTGGTTAATATTTGTTGTATAAAATATCACCAAACTCTACCAACAGCTGCATTGAAGGACTTTTGTGAATGCCATCATTTGAACAACATCAATGTACAAAATTAAATCCTCAGGCAGATTCCTAACAAGGGTAAGAATCCTTCCCAGTCCTCCCTGTTACACAGCCATTGACTCCTGAGCAGGTCCTTAACAGAAGAATTAATGCTATCTGTATGCTAGATAATTTATCCGTTAAAATTATAATAAAATTAGCAGTCAGTGATTGGACTGAACATACCAACCAAAAAACATGCTTGCTGTTGAATAGAATAACTGAAGTCAAAATTAAAAGCAACTCCAGAATGAACGCCTTTGAAGAGGCAAAAATTTGATTAAAAAGTCAGTTGCTGTCCCTCCTTGTATAATCAAACAGTTCTTCAACGACAAAAGAACTTAACCATAATGTAGAAGAACACGTATCTGAGCCAGACTCTCTCCCCAGTTTAATCATGGCTATTATTTCTGAAAAAGAAAATGGCTGAGATCATTGTAGTCTATTTCGGGGTTTGCATGCGTTGGTGGTATTTTTTCCTTGGCTTTGAGCTCTCTCCACGTTCCCAGCTAAATGTTGTGGGGTTTTGCTATGTGCCCTTTCAAATCCCATTCTTTTTAATAATGGACTTTACACAAATAAATTAAAGCAAATTCCACTTGCTTTCCTAACAAATCCAGATGGAGTCCACGCTCAAAGGAGACCTGGGACTTAATTTTCTTAAAAAAACTTCTTAGAACAACATGACAACATGGCACCGTATGGCATGGTGCTGCAATCTGCATAAAATACTATGTGGCTGTCCAAAAAAACAACCCACTGAAAAAGTGAGTAAAACAGTAAGATTCATATTGTTCTTTTGGTCAAATTGAAATAATGTACATATTCCATCCAGCTTACATAGAAACATGGAAAATGCCTACAAACAAAACCCCATAAACGGATCCTTCCTGCTTGCCTTTGTATGGTCTGAGAGTTGAAAGGTCTGTATGTAGCCAGGGAAACCCTGATGGACCCACTGTTCAGAATGACCAAATCACTCAAAACCCTGAACTCACGCAGTCGGACATTCATTTTAGATATGATTCATGTTTCGCTGACTTTCTGAGCTCACCCTATTCTATCTGATTTGTTTTATTCTAAGTTGCTACTTTTGGTTTTATTTTATTCTGATTTGCTATCAAGTCCTGTGGAACCTCAACCTCTAGCAAGCCTCTACCCAGTTCGAGAACGTCTTTGCAATACACACAGACTGTGGAGTGCTGGCTGTTAAAAATTACTTAAGCTCTGTTTGTTTGTTTATCTTATTTTATTTTTTTGAAAATCGACTTGCAAGATCAATGTATTAAGCTTTTATGAAAGAGGTGAAATAATTTTAAACACAGACACACAATGAGTTTATTTATTTAGAAACTTGTTAAATGGAGTCTGGGACTTCAAATATTCAATGTTGACATTGTACAGAACTGGCCAGGAGCCAAGACCTGGTCTCCAGAGGGACCCATTGGACAAGGAATCCAGGCCTTTCTCTTTTCCCACTTGAACTAAAAAGGTAGAAGCCATTAGTTACAGCCACAGCAGTATCTGAACCACACTCAAACAATCTGTCTCAACCAGGGCACTTAAAGGGAGGACAAGTGTGCTTCACTCTTTAGGGCTGAGCTCCAGTAGTGGCCACACCTGCAGAGTTTTGTAAACAGTTTCCCCAGTGCTGAAACTTCTCTGAAGTTTCTCGAATGGCAGGTAAGCAAAAGCAGTTAACATTTTTTTTTCTCTGTATGTATTAAGGGTGGGGTTACCAATGTGTACAAACTAGGGGTCTGGAAGAATTCTTGCCCCTCTCTGGTCCCTCCCGTCTCCTCCTGCGATCCTTGCTACACAGGCAAGTTCCTTGAAACTCCTCAGGAGGCCAGAGGAGTGGGAAAAGTGGAAGAATCTAATTTTAGAAGGAGGATCCTGACTGGTGGGGTGGGGAAATGGTCAGAGAACTAACTGCCAGATCACCTCAGAAGAGAAAGCAGACTCCGGGCTGTTACAGAAATGCCTAGACAGAAGCTTCCAGTCTTGAATGGGTTAAGTATCACCCCAGAAAATAGTGCAGGGCATCTTTGCAGTGTGTCTGCTTCCTCCCGGCCCATCCCCCCCTCCTCAGAGACCTTCCCTTTGGCCTTAGGGAATGCCCTTTAGAGAGAGTGAATAAGAATGTTCCAGAACAGGGGGAAGGACTGTGAGAGATTTACCCACGTTTGCATGTGTTTACACTGTTGTTGTAAACAAGGCTTAAGGCAAGTGGTATACTAGACCCTAAGAACCCTAGAGTTGAAGAGGGGACACACTGTTTATCAAATCCTTGAACTCAAAACTAGAAGTCTGGGAAGCAACAGGACTGGAAAGGACTGGAAACAGTATGTTCTGAAGGAATGGACTCGTTCATTTCTGTGACTTTCCCTGCCCAGCTCAGAGACCCCATTGAGCGCCAGTTTTCTCTACACCCAGCAGTTTGGGAATGAAGAATCCGAGGTGTCTTCAACTATAAAGAATGAGCTCTGTCTAGCTCCTTAGGAACCGGGAATGAGCTCCAGACCAGACAAGTCAAGTCCCTCCACCTTGAGGCACCCTGGGGGATGCCACAGGAGAGAGGAGTTCATGATGGAAGCTCAGGGAACTACTAATTGTGTCCTTTTGCTCCTCTGGCCAGGGTTAGACCCAACCAGAAGTCCTCGGCTGTGGCCTTCTTGCTCTGGTCCATGTTGTAGCCTCTATTAACCTGCCCCACATTTCCAAAAGCAAAACAAAATAAATTCTCAAATGACCACAAGTTTAAAAAGAAACTGCTTACAAGACCCATTACCTTCAACTTAGAGAGAGAGAGAGAGAGAGAGAGAGAGAGAGAGAGAGAGAGAGAGAATGAGCAAATGAATCTCCTGGAAAGACTTAATTTCTTCTTAATTTCCTGGAATTTCTTAATTTCTTAATTTCTTTGACAATCCTTGAGTGTCAGTGCAGGGGAAGGCCGCAGGGAGAGACTTGGCTAAGAAAGTGTGAGACACGGGGCTACCCTCAAAAAATTACAAGCTCTCTCAGAGGACAGAACAGAGGCACACAGTCGCCAAAACCTGAGACTCCCAGTCCCGGCACATAAGGCTCTGCAGCTAATGAACCGTCCTCTCCCACGGTGTTGGGATGAGGAGGAATGAAAGGCATAATTAACCTTCTCCTAAACACAGATCCAAAAGGGGATGCGAACCGCGGTGAAATGGTGCCTCAAAGTGCCAAATGAAATAAAGAAGCCCTAAGCCAGCCAGGGTAATGCTCAAATAATGGCGAACGAAGCTCCTTTCTAGAAGCCTCAGCCTCCGTCGGGAGAACAATTTTTCCTCCTGCAAAGCAGTCTGGAATAAACAAATAAACATATACTTGAAAGCCAGTCTCTATTTCGATGCAGCTTCTTAGGGTGAATGAGCGTACAAGGAGTCCTGCCTAAACACAGCTGTGAATTAACCTTAGAATCCTAGGTGCTGGCCTGCGAGAGCGAATTTAAACACGGGAGGCAGAGCGGGCACGTACCATTCCTACTTCGGTGCCTGTTCCCAAACAAAGATGAAGCACAGAAGTAACAAGTGCCTCCCGTCACCGCCAGGGTTTTGATAATCTCATCGCCTTCTTAAGCGACTTCCGGGGAGACTGCAATAAGGGGGTTCCTGGATGCAACATGTTCATTGCTTTGATTGAAACCCTTCAGGCTGGTACTGTAGCAAAGTGGCACCCCACTAAAATTCCCTCCAGTATGTTAGGTTCTAGACGTGCATGGCAGACCCTACCTCACTTCCTTCCCCCACCCCCGCCCCGAGGAAGAGTGGCAACTGAAATGTCTGGCAAGGCCCAGGTGCTTCTCCAGCTGCCCCCCACACGCCAAATAAAACGGCTGAGAAGTCTCCTGGCTGCCAGAATGGACCTGCCGTATTTAGTTTTCTTTTGTCGAAGATGGAAATGTAAGTCAAAGGTTTTAGGCAGTACATATGTGCGTTCTCTTGCTTTTCCCTTTTAAAAAACATTTTACATTAAACCTTTCTATCTTCCCGAATGGTTTACAACGAAGTTATTAGTTTCAAGTATTGTGTAAAAAATAAGTCCTATAAATTAGACCCAAAATAGTAACTCGATCTGTCCTTGTAACATTAGGGAGTATTTTCAAAGTATGTGGTCTCTGGTCTCTAACCGTGGGCTTTGGCCAAGACCAAACTAAACTGATATCCACCAAAGACGTACACAAAAGAAAAGGAATAACCAAGTATGGGAGAAAGAACTGTTTGTGTGTGGTTTGGTTTTCTTGTAATGCTTACGTTTGCCACGATTAGGGTAAATTGGGTTTTGTCTTTTTTTTGTTCCAGATATGCTGGTTACATTACCTCTTTCTAACTCAGGAAGGGGGGAAAAGAAACAGTGCCTGCAAACAGCTAAGTTTCCGTTGGATGATTGCACCGCTGGGGTCACCAGCCACCTCTGCCACGCGCAGTTCGGCGAAAGGAAATAGCGCTTTAAAAATACAAAAATCCGTAGTTCTGATATGATTTCCTTTATTGCTCAGACGGTAGCTGGAAAACTGCACAAAGCAGTAGCTAGCGCCCGTGTCTCTGGAAGGCAGCCGCCGAAGCAGTAAAGCCCTGCTAGTGGGAACCTGGGGCTCCACAGGAAAAGTTCCTGAGGCTGGGGTCCTGCTCTTTAGAAAGCACATGGGCATCCTTACCCCACACGAGACAAAAATCAATGTGTCTCACATGCGGTGACTGACAAGTCTCATCAGATCAGAAAGGAGGCTCAGCTTCTGCACTCAGTAGTGGGCTACCGGGTGTACAGCTTGCTTAGCCATTAAAATAGCTAAGGCGCGCGGGGTCGGGGAGGGGGTCGATCCTTAAGAAAATTCGAAAGGTTTTGCGTTCTGCTTTCGCTTCGTCGGGTGCCGGGCAACCAGGCAGGGTGCAAAGCCTTAGGCTTTCATTTCACAATTTACTGCTCGGTTGAAACGATCTCCCCGCCTACACACACACACACACACACACACACACACACACACACACACACCCTAACCTTTGAAGTCTCAAAGCCATCAAGCATGTGTGCATTTATTCCCTCTCAGATGAAAATAAAGACACCGGGCTCCATGAAAAGCCAACAGGAAAACCAGTTTCGCTGGCGCACTTTACACTGTTACAACGAAGTGAAAAGAGCCCTAGGAGCAGCGAAAGAAGCAGGCTGACTGACCGAGGAGGCCGACGGCCCTGTCTGTATTTAGGTTGATCTCTGCGACCTGAGTTCCGAGAGAAACCGCTACTGATGCCGCTACTGAGTGTGTGTGAGTGCAGGACAAGAGTGCGGAGTGGCAGGAGCTCTGGAAAGACGCCTGGGAGGACGGCGTCTCGCCGGGCGTTACGTTGGATTCTCCACACCGGGGATGCAGGGGGGCCGCGACTGTAAGCCGGCGCCGCTGTGCCAGGACGCGCCCGGTGGTGTCGCATGGAGCGCCTCCAGCCCTAAATTCCAATGTGCAAGGGTTGGGGGGGGGAGGGTTGCGCTTGGGGACTTCACTGGGGAAAACAAACTATCCACGTCCTATCTTTCGTCTCTCTGGTCCGAAACAAAACAATTCCTCAAGTCCAAGTGTGAGAGGCATGGGCGGCCTGACCGGTCCCCTCCCGAAGCAGCTCTGATATCCGAAGGAGTAAGTACACTGCAGGCTGCTCGCCGGGTCCCCTTCACCGCTGGGCATTTGAACAAACCCAGCTCAGACGCCTACTAGTCCGTGCTAAGCAACGCTTCTCATCCTAGCCTGTCCCCGAGTGTCACCCCAGCCTTCGCTAAAAGCGTGGAGGATGGGAGTCCCGTTCCCCGTAGCCCCAAACCCCACTGCCCTAGTCCCGCGTGACCGAGGCTGCTCCGCTCCGGGCAGGCAGAGGGCGCCGGGGAGGACGAGTGACCCGGGACCCCGGCTGCACCCAGAAAGAGAGCGGCAGGCTGAACTGCGCCCCCTCGGCGGCCCCGAGTTCCGACAGCCCGCCCCCTGGGGGTCACTCGGCGCCCTGCCAGCCAGGGCTTCTCGGGTCGGAGCGCGCCCTCCCGGCCTTTGGTGCAGCGTTCTCGGCTGGCCGCTCGCCCTCCACACCGCGGCCTGAGAACGCAGGCGCGGCCTCCGCTCTCCCCACCTGCCGAGTGACTCTGCAGAGACCAGAGCTCCGCGCTGCCGGGGCTCCCCCACTACCCATCCCCAGGACCGCGCCCCCCCCACCCCCATCTCTGCCTCCCTTTCCCCGGGGTTCCCGCCGCGCCGCACACGCCGCCGCGCAAAAGGACCGAGCGCACAGCGCCCACTACCGCAGCCGCGGCTCGGCGCAGCGCCGATCGCCCGCGCAACTTGCAAGCGGCCGCCTCGCAACTTTTCCCAACTCCATCGCGGCCGGCCGCCGCCACAGCCACCGCGGCTCCCTCGGAGCCGGCCACCCATCCCAAACCCCAGAAACAAACAGAGCTTCGGAAAGGCTCCCTTCTCCTGCCCGCCCCCCACCCACCCACCCGCTCCCCCCTCCTCCCGCTCCGGGGACTAGCTGGTTGGCCAGAGGCGACTCTCCCCCGCCTGGGGGGAAGGGAGGGGAGGGGGACACACTCTCCTCTCCCCCCACCCCTTCGCGCTCACTTGCGCGCGCTCTCCTCCCTCCCACCCAGCTTTTTGCTGCCCCCACCCCCACCCCGGAGTTGCCACTGCTGGTCCTGGTGCGGGGCTCAGGGCTACCGCGTTTCCTCTGCGCCCAGAGCAGGAGCCAGGGCGCGGAGGCAGGAATCGGCAGGTTGCTCCGGCTGCAGGCTGCGCTGTGCCTGCCTTCCACCCGGGGCCCCCGCGCCAAAGCAGCCCGCGCTCTCTCCCCGAGCGCTAGACACAGATATGCAAGATGGCAGAGAAGGGGGGAAAGCCAATAGAAAAAGGGATATTGCACCTACTTGTGGCCAGTTTCCTTGCCCTGCCTTTGGATCTCATGCTGTGCCCAGTCCTGCAGCCGCTGCTGGGTGGTTAGGTTTTTTTTTCTTGGATCTTTTCCTTCTTTTGGTCTCTCTCTCCCCCTCCCTCCTCCCACCTCTCTCTCTCTCTCTCTCTCTCTCTCTCTCTCTCTCTCTCTCTGTCTCACACACACGCACACACTCGGTCTTTCACTCTCTCTCCCTCCCTCTCTCTCTTTCTCTCAATCCACACTCGCTATCTCTAGCATTGTCAGTTTGGACACCTTCGCACATGCGCGTTAGACGCCCCTCCAACATCTCAGCGCCGCCAAAAAAAGTTTGGAGCGATTTATCACTTTGATTTGGAGATCTTGTCAGATGGCAATCGCCGAGGAGGCGGAGAAAGGGAGCTACGGGGAGGGCGGCAGGGGGCGGGGAGCGAGCGCGGGGAGCTGGAGGGGAGCAGACACTTCGCCCAAACGGGAAAAAAAAAAAAAAAGGAAAGAAAGAAAGAAAAAGAAAAGAAATGAAAAGTCTTGAAGAAAGAATTGATTCGTGGGGCAGAGGACTAAGTCTGTGTGGGAGTCAACAATAAGCTTGCATTATAATTATTATTAATGTTTTCTCCAACATAAATTACATTGTCTATAGGGGAAACGAGCGGAGGAGGGGAAAAAACTTTTGGATAAATCTTTCTGTCTACAAAAGAACTAGGTTGAGGGCTGGACTGTGAACGCATTGTCAGAAGGCGAGAAGCATCTTGAACTTGAGAGATCTGCCCTTGCTGCCTCTCCTCCTGAAGTTCCCGGGGCTTCCGCTTTGGATGAATAACCGGCTCTCGATTTTAGCTGTAATACCCACGGTAGCTGCTATCCTTGGAACATTTCAGTAGTCTGTTTCCAGCAAGTAGCAACAATCGCCCTTGATGCCCAGGTCCCGCCGGGCGGGACGTTTGACATCCAAGACCTCCTGCCTTGCCTAAGGTCGGCCGTCACCTTCCGGCCTCCTGCTGCTACTCAGCCTGCCTGCCATTTCCACTCACTCACTGAAACCTACAGCCTCTGGGGTCACCAGAAGGAGGAAGGGGGGAAATTCCATACGCATACCTAGAAAATACAAAAAGTGCATTGTTGAAATGTGCCTAATTACAGAGTTTACTAATGAAGTGTGCAGGCAGAAATGAGGACGCAAGGGATTAGGTGTGTTCAAGTATGAATCACTCCCAACTCAGTATGGATTTTTCTCTTAGTACAATCTTCTTGCATTAAACAGTTGTGTTCAATACCTTCCACGTGCTATTTATGTCTCCATTAATATCTGCTGCAAATCCTGCCAGACACCATAAAAGAAAATTGCAATCTTTTCCGTGTGGGTGCTGCTACCATCCTGATACTTAAGTCAGAAGAAACAGGAGGGAAAGCTGGTCTTGGTCTCTTCTCTGAGAGAAATAGAGGACAAGCGGGTAGTTGGGAACTCAGCTGCACCTGTTGTATTCATGTTGTCTGAGCTCGGACTGTGGTTGTGAGAGAGCCATTATCAATTCCCAGGGGCTTCGGTGGCCAAGAAAACCAAAGCTTACAGGACCTACCTCAACTAAGGATAGCCACCATCTTTCCCTCCCCAGAACTGTGTAATTCCAGGGGCGTTCAGACGTAAAATACAGGTCCCTAAAGAACCAAGCTATAGCTCCCAAGGGAGACAGATGTGTAACCTTGAAATATGAGGACGAGACAGAGGAGGTAAAGGAGGAAATGGCAGAGAACAGGAGTGAAAACAGCTTCCAGAGGAGAAAATGCTGGAGCCCACACACACATGAACCCCAGGGAATTCTGCCATCTCCCCTCCCCCACAGAGGCACCTGGGATTTTACAAGACCTACTAGAGCTCCAGTCACCCACTGCACGCAGGCACGCGCGCGTGTGTGTGTGTGTGTGTGTGTGTGTGTGTGTGTGTACATTTAGTATGTGCAAAGACACCAACGATTACTGTTTGTATCGACACAGATCTGGGACGCTAAAAATTCCCCAAAATCTACTAGCTACTCTGTCGTTAGGAGTGACCCCCCTTCAGACCAGTAAATGTTCTCCTAGGAGAGGGGTACATGTATGAGGTTTGAGAGGTTTGCAGAGATCAGATTCTCTAGGGAAAACCTCTAGGCGAACAAGCAAGGGCTACATAGAGCAGCTTCTTGTCTGTAAGAGATTTTGTGGGGAGCATTACTTAGGCCAGAAGACAGAGGATCCCAGCTCTCAGAACCTAGAATTGTTTGACGTCCCCAGAAAGGAGGTAGAATTCTCCAGGGCCTAACACCTGGAGACAGCAAAGTATCTCAGACAGGAGAAAATTCTGGCTGGGATGTTTCATTTCACTGGCCACCCTGTGGAGAATAAAAACAAAACCTAGCGGTGAGAAGTGCCCCCCCCCCTCCTTCTCACCTCCCCACCGGTTCCCTTCCCCTAGCCCCCAAGGAATCTGTCAATACCTGGGCTGGATCTGGTAGAAGTTTCTAAGACAGGAAGGGACCATGTTGCCAAAGTCTGAGATTAAAAACAAGACCCACTTGGACACTGGACTTGTTTGCGCTTCGAAAGCATAAGTCTTGTAGCCGACTATAGAGTAGAGTGGTTTCAGTAAAAGGACAATAGACAGAGGCTGAAAGACAGAACCAAATCAAGAGTCTCCAAATCTCCAGATGCAAAGATCTGTCATTTAAACTTTTACAGAAAGTTGGGGGATCAGGGCAGTGGTGGTGGCTTGGGGTACCCACTCCTTCTGGTGTTTAAAGTTCCCGTCCTCATCTTTCAGTGAACTGGTTTTTCTTAAAGGTCTTTCTAAAATTTCGGCAGAAGTGGTTGAATCTGGCTTCTTCTAACTGCAGTAGCAAACACAATCTGTTGTGCCCTCGAGCCGAATCAGTATGAAAAGACATGGCACCTTTCTTCAAAACATAAAAAAGTAAAATAACTAAATCGAAGAAGTCATAATATTTTAAAATTTTTTCAACTTCGAAGCTGATTTCTTTTCTTTTTCTCTCTCTTTCTTTTCTTTCACTGTCTCTTGTTTCCTGCCCTAAGTGTGCAGTAATAAAAGAGCTAAGTGGCTAGTTCAAGTGTGTTCAACCTGATGGAGCGAATGCCCCTCAGTTGGCTGCGCACCACCGTCTGCTATGAGATGGTTCCCTTGACCCTGTGGCTGCCCCCAGCGGGTTCTCATTCCCAAGCTTCTAGTCCCTGTCAACTCCACCTGTCCCTAGTCCCACGCGTGAGATCACAGCAGGTGACTTTCTGATGCCGCCTCTGGAGTTGCTAACACCTTCTGACCACAGATCTAAGCAGTCAGGGAGAGGGGGGTGGGGTGGGGCTGACAAATTGGTGACAATGAAGCTGCTTGCTGTGTCCCTGCACATGCACCCTCCTTTCCTTCTGCTCGAGTTCGTTTCCTGGGGGACAGACACTCGAGACCTAAGTTTTTTCTTGCCTTTCCTTCTATGGAAACTGGCATCTTGGAAGCGGTGACAACTTGGAAAAATCCATGAGCTTAATAACTGTTTGGGTTTGTTTGGTGTGTGTGTGTGTGTGTGTGTGTGCGCACATGCATGTTGTTTTTTCCCCCGTCTTTCCTTTCTTTCTTTCTTTGAGCAGAAATGGGGAGATAGAGGTAGGAGGTGAAAGGAAGATACGCTGTTGAAAAGGAAGAAGTAAATCAGTATACCTCTTTCCAACTGTTTCTTTAATTAATGTTAGAAACAGCGAGGAACCGGAAATGTCTCTTTCCTTTTTTAGCACTATAATTGAGCCAACCCCACAGTACCTTTAGAAGAAAGTTTGAATTCTTTATGGAGGTATTTCTTGGCCTATTGTCTTTGTGCAATGAACTTTACTGTGCTATTGAATCGAAACCCATATTCGCCTGGCTACCAGCAAGATTAATTTAATCATTGTAATGTAATTATTAATACTGTTTACCCAACGCTGGGTTTCAGGTTGGCTGTTAAGAAATTAAACTCTCGCTGGGTGACCAGAGGTAGGCAGGAGTTTCTTCATGTTGAAATGAAACAGTTCTCTTTATTTAGTCTCAGAGTCCAGCTTTCGGCCGGGGGCTCAATTAGCCAAAATGGAAACAATTTTCATTCATTGCAATAACTCACTTGTTCTGGGGATCGCTTTCAAAATATACACTTTATTATTATACGCTGACCTCGGTGGCGTGGTGTGGCAATAAAAGAACGAGGCAGGGAGATCTATCTAGCCCCCTTGGGCTATAATTATTAGAAATTAATTGGGTTCAGGACCCTGGGTAGCCTAGCTAAATTAATAGCTTGTCTGGTGGTTTAAATCCGAATTTTCAGTCCACAGGAGAGAAAGGGAGAGCGTCACAGACATGAAATGCAGACCCAAGGGACGCCTGAGTTTACTTGCAAGACACTCATCTATTAAACAGTGTCCGGAATACATTGGAGCTTGGGAGAGGGGACCGGAGTAGGAGGGGGGTGGAGGCGACCAGAAGAAGAAAGGAGTAAAGACCAGGAGGGGGGCTGTGAGTGTACAGAAAGGTCTCGACTTGATTTTATTCGATTTTTCTTGTCTGCATTGTTTTCGGGAGGGGTTGCATTTAGGGGTTAAAATCAAAAATAAAGATCCTGTGCATTCGGAGCTGTCGTTCTCGAGTAAAAGTGAAAAGGGAGCCTTAGGCAAAAGGAAATTACTGCGAGCCCGCGTGACCTTTCAGGGAGGTAATCAATCAAGTGATCAACAGGGATATTTATCATCGCTATATAGGACGACTTCGGCCGGCAAGGGCGGGGTGGGGGTGGAGGGGAGCAGGAGAGGGTGGAGACACGCGTACATTCACACACTCGCGAAAGTTTGAACAAATCCGATGGGTCTCGAGACAGAACACGGAAGCTTTCGGAAATGTTCAGACTCCTGATTCCGTTTGACACCCTCCGACCGAGAAACGCACACTTTCGTTGGTTTCGGCAAGGACGGGGGGGGGGGGTTCGTATCCCCCTGCCTCAGCCCGTTAGACGCAAAGGTGTTAACTCTTAACCGCCGGTCCGGCTTGGCCTTGAACACGAAGCGGGGAATCAGCGCTATGCACCTTTGCAAGGCGAGAGCCAGGCGCCAGCTAGGCTTTGGCGTGCATCTGGCCAGCGGCGTGGGGATGCAGGGTGGTCCCTCCCGGCTGCACTCAGACCTCTCGCCCTATAGTCTCCTCTTCCTGCGAAATCCTCGCTCTGCACCGCGGCCGCAGCGTAATCGCGCAAAGCTGCAGGCCGGCCAAGGGCGAACACCCAAGGCTCAATCAGCGGTCGGCCTCGGCTGGCCAGCCACCTCCTCCACCTTGTAAATGTAACCCTTTTGTAAAATGCGCTTTTGAGCCCAGCTTTCTTGGCAAACTGACCCTGCCCCCTCTCCCTGCAACATCCACCTGCTCCCCGAAGCCTACAAAAAGGATGCCGCTTTGTAGGGAAGCGCGATGCTGGTTTTAAATCCTCAATGCATCGATTCTGACCCTCCCAGGCTCCCCAGCCATCTCGGAATGATAACGGGTTCTTTTTCAGAGCTAGTCGGCTGACTACTGGCCCTCGAGGCTGGAAGCTGTGTAAGAAGGGCCACCGATCGAGATAATACACGCCACCTCCTTGGTGTGATCCGTGACTCGCGCGGTACCGGGAGCGCCAGGGTGGCGCAGAGGCTGCTCGGGTTGGCAGCCCACGCGGAGCTCGCGCTCCCCCGCGCGTCTCTCTGGCGGCCCTCTCCGGGCTCCCGGCGCCGGGCGCGGTCTCCTCCCGCACAGCCTAGTCTGCGGCGCCCCCGCCTGGCTCTCTCCGCCGACGCAGTTCGGAAGCTCCAGCCGCGGAGGGCTCCAGCTGTGCACAGTAGCCGCCTAGGCTTGGGGGTGGGACACAGCTGGGGCGCCCCAGGGAAGCGGGAGCTGGGGTGGGAAGGAACCCAGCGAGGAGGATTATGAGGAGAGCAACTCCCGGCGCTGCTACCGGCTTAGGATCTGGAGGAGCTGCTACTCGGGGCACAAATCTTTCTGTCCTGAGGGATATGGAGCCCTAGAAAAAACCCAGACTGCTAGAGTGCAATGCCAGAGGCCTTCTTTAGATCTTTGCATTGAACAAAGAATCGTCTAGGAGACTGTTGCCAAAGTTTAATGTGCGCACGAATCACCTGGGGATCTTGTTAACATGCAGATTCGGATCCAGGAAGTCTGCGGTGCGGCTCAAGCACTCTGCGTTTCTGAGCTCACTTGCAGGTTGCGCGGATGCTCCTGGAAGCCCACCATTACCTGGACTTTATTAGAAGCTCAAAACCTCAGGGCCCGGTTAGCCCCACCAACTCGAAAGGACATTTTCCCAGGCGATTCACCGAAAATAGTGCACTTTGAGAAGCACCACTCTTGGAAGTATCTGGCCAAGATTTCCGTCTGGTTAAATCACCTTGGCAGCTGAACCCCCTTTTCATGCCTTGGTCGCAAAAGGGGCGGGGTCTGATTCTACTCTTTTAAAACCTACACCTTCTCTGTCCTTTCTTGAAATCACCTGTCTCCCAGTTTTGTTGCCTTTGGGTCTTAGAGGCCAAAAGGCTATAAGAGGGTTCCTGGATCCCCATCGGATGGGCAGCCCTTCCCTCACTCTTCTTCCATTTTACGATTGTCTCTTTCCTTTTTATCCCCCCTTTACAGTTTTTGTTCACTCGTCATCCTTCTCTTCTTCGTTTGTGGGCATCCTGAAGGCTGCTCTTAAATTGACCAAAGTTTGAAATTTTCATCTCAAACATGGAAATGTTTCTCTTCCTGTGTGGCCATGATTGCTGTTGCTAAGAGATAGCCATATTCAGATTTTAGGGGCACTGGACATGAGATAAATCTTCAGCCAGCAAGATCAATTTTTAAGTCTTGTTGTTGTTGTTGTTGTTGTTGTTGTTGTTTTTAAAAACAAAGTCACACACTTGGCTGGCCCAGAGCTTACGGAAATCCCTCTGCCTCTGCCTCCCAAGTACGGAGATAAAGGTTACAACCACCACATCCAGCAGATTTTAATATCTTAAGAGTTGATCCATTGAAGGTTCAATACTCCATTTTAACCAACTGTGTGGATTCAGGCAAACAACTGAGTTTCTCTACGTTCCAATTTCTTCTTTGTATGGCTGTAATAATTATGTACATCTTGCAGGATTATTGTGGGGATTCAAAATAATATACAAAGCACCTAATATGGATTTGTTTTGTAGAAGAGACTTGATAAGTGTAACTATTTACTGCTCCAAACTCTGATCTCTGATGTTTTGAAAGCTAGAAAAATGACTAGAATCTCTCTCTCTCTCTCTCTCTCTCTCTCTCTCTCTCTGTGTGTGTGTGTGTGTGTGTGTGTGTGTGTGGTCTTGGGCTCTGTCTTCTCATTCACAACTGTAATGGGATATTTTTTCTTCGGTCAGCCGGCTGTCTCTTCACATAGCAGAACACAACTGTTTGAGGTATACGAAATTGCTGTAACTGGATCTTCACTTTAACATTGAAGCTTGAATGGGCACCAGTGTGTGCGTGGGTTTGGGTTACATATTTTCAAAAAATCCTTGTGTACATGCGAACTGACCAATCAGTCCCTAATACCAAGCTACTGTCAATATGTGACACCGAAGAAAGTCCAGACCATCTCCCAGACAGGCTGACACAGCAGAACCCAGGAGAACCCAAACCACATGGCAAGAACCAGGAAACTAACTGAAAGATGTTTCTCTTCTGGCCTGGCCTGACAAAACAGGAGTCTTTCTTCACAACCCATCCAGAGAGGGTTTTTGAAGATGTCTAATATTTCTGAGATACTCTGTTTCTCTGTCTCTGAGTTGAAAGCCACAACAGAAAGTGATTTTTAGCAAACTCAGTTCTTTTTTCTTTCATCCTTTAAAAATTTCTGCTTTGTTTCTTCAGCACTTTTCATTTTAACTCTCCGTGAGTCTGGCCGTTGTCTTTACTTTCAATACATGAAATGATTAAGGTTAATTCACTGGCAGTAAATAAAAGATTTGTTGTATTTTTTACAAAGAGCACTTTAATACTATTTACTCAGATACATGGCTGTGGTTAATATGAGAGGATCATCACATAACCAAAACATATTAATTTGCTTAATGTTCTTTAAAACTTATAGTAGATTTCCACATTTTTTTAAAAAGCACTTTACAGAATCCATGCTGAGGTAGTTATGAACAAGACTGCCTTGTAACAAGAGCTTCAGTACTCAATAGCTTAATTTTCTTGAACTAAGTCCAAGGCAGAGCTGGCAACCTTCGAATTCCTCTACAGAGTCAGTGAGTCCTAAAACCATGACAGTGTGACACAGGTGTGCCTGGGCTTATAAAAGCCAAATCACAATATGATTATTTGCTCTGTGCTGTTTTATTAAATAATGAGTCCTCCAGGACATTAAAAAATAGGATTTGACGTACAAAAATTTGATTTATGCCCGCTTTCCCTGGAAAAAATAGCTATTGAGGTAACGTTTTATTTTTTTAAATGGTGATGCCTGTGCCATTTCAAACATTTCATAATCTTTTCAAAGATTAAGGTCAAGAAGCACACCAGAGCTCTGAGATTGGGAAAGCAGTAATTTCTACAGAAAATCTGTTCCTCACAGAAGAAATGGTAGGGCTGATCTACTGATCTATCCACTTTGAGTTCTTATGTAGGTTCTCATGGCCTAGAGGTCAAACTGCTAATGGGCTTTGTTCTAGAAAACACAATGATCGAAATGTTCATTACTAGGTATAACTTTGCAAATCAACTCTATCAATGCTTAAATACTTCTTAAAACTGAGAAGAAGTCAGGCAAGAGAGCCCCATCCTGTAATCCCATCCCAGCCGTAGAGAGACTGAGGCAGGACAATAGCAAGCTCAAGCTGCCTGGAACTACAGGATGAAACCCTGTCTCAAAAGGAAGCCACCAGAAAACTAAAAACAAACAAGCAGACCTTGGGAAGGATTTTGTGTTTTGTAGGGCTAAAGAGTAATTCTAAGATTAGCCTGGGTGTGCATCCACATAAAAATGATAGTCTGTAGGTAAAATGGCGCCATCCAAGTCGTACCTAGCATTTCCCTTAGGACTGAAGAATAATTCTAAGATTGGCCTGGGTATACAGCCACTTAAAAATAACAGTCTATAGACAAAAATGGTGCCATCGAAGTCCTAAACCTAGTCTTCCCCTTAGCTGTTTGGAATTGGACTGGAACGCTGACATTGGACATTCACGGGCACCTTAGAAACAGTTTATTTCTGAATGCAGCCCAATGAAGCCAAGATAATGAACAGTATTTATATGTCTCTGTTTTGGTTGTGATAATGTCCTACTGAGATTTTTATATTTGTGTGCAAGATCTCTAAGACTGAGTTGGCATGCAACCTTCTTCATCTGACTTAATGAGCCACCCAGTGCCTCACAAGCCGTCCCAAGTGGGAACATTCAGGGATGAAACACTAGCTCTGGACACCTCCTTTTCTAGTCTTCCCTATACATCCTTGGGGGAGAGGGATTTTCTTTCATTTTTTTGTTCACTTGTTATTGACTCTTTGTGAATTTCACCTTGTGCACCCTAATCCAACTCTTCTCCCCATCCCTCCACATCTGTCCTCTGCCTTCACAAACTCCTCCCAAAAGAAAACAAACCAGGAAACCAACAAAATGCCCACCCCCCTGCAAATCTCACCATGGAAACTGTCATGTGTCATGGTGTGTCACACAGTATACACCCTTTTGTCTAAAGTTTTTTTCCTTTTCTTGCGAATGTTCATTGAAGCGAGCCATTGGTCTGGTTGTGGGCCTCTGGCTTCTGCTTCACTATCAAGACTGGATCGTCTCTGGGACTCCTCTCAAATATCCTGTTGTTGCCCTGTGTCTTTGAGATCTTGCAGTTTAGGTTCTGTAGAACACTCCAGCAGTTCGTAGATGAGGTAGATTTTGGGGTGTGCCAACGCAAAGCCCTGGATGGTAGCGGGGCTGGGTAATGGCTGGACTGATCAGCCTGAAAGCACTCCCATGCTCACACCATTGGGTAGAGTTCTTTCACACTTGTGCTACCTGGGCCAGCTCTCCAGCATTGCCCAGGTGAGGGTTAGGGCTAGTTCTCCAGAGTGCTGCAGCAGGCAAGGGGCTGGGACAGCTCTCTTGCTCTCACACTCTCCTTGTGGGCTCTCTGAGGCCCATACCACCAGGGCCAGCTCTGCTGTGCTGCACAGGACTCCCTAGGAGTCATTTCTGAAGGCATAATTCTCCTACTCAAAGTGTATCAGCTAGATTAACATACTGCTGGTACTGGTCACGCATGGTCTCTGAGAATCCAGTTCTCTAGCAGGGAAACAGAAGCCTATCTGTCTTTATCATGACATGTGACCTTTATCTCTACAGAGTTGAATAGACCCAAGCCTGATTTGTGTAGGGAGTGGCCCCATTTCTATGCTCTCTGAGAGATGTCCAAGGTATAGGTAATGCTCTACCATCCTTTATCTGGCTTGGGGACTCACAATATCCTGTCTTTTAAAAAAAAAGTAAGAAATAAAAAAATATGCAAAACCTGTCAGCTACTTTTAAGATGCACACCTAAAATCGTGCCTTTTACTTACAGGTATTCTATATAGGGAAACAGGAAGAGATGGGGAAAACAATCAGGTACACAGCAAAATCTTAACGTAGGGGTTGACAAGATGGCTCTGTAATTAAGAACACTTGTTGCTCTTAAAGAGGACCCAAGTTTGGTGATATATATAAACAAACTTTTAAAAATGAATAAATCTACCTGAGTTACAGGATTTAGAAAGAGACTGTAGAAGAAATAAGTTTCAGAATATGTGTGGGCGCATATGATGGCAAAAGAATTTCTGGATTTGTCTTGAAAAAATTAAAGGGTCTTAACAACTCCGAGTAGGCAATGGAGTCACCAGTAAGGCCAGGCAGACATATCCAGTGGATTACAGATTCTCTGATCACACCCAGTTTAACTATCTACCGTGATCCAAGATAAACATCACTGACTCCAATATGTTGTGGCGATAGTCTTTTAAACCAGAAGCAGCAATCAATTTCCTGTGGTATACTTGCTTTCTATCATGGTTTTGTCTGTGCCTCTGTAATTTCTGTTCATGGACAATAATAAATTCATTGAGGGAATATTTGTATCTAAGTCTTCTTGAACCCAATTCTAACACACATGTTGCTTAGAAGTTGTACTTTATAAATGTAAGGATCTTTTGTTTGGTAAGAACTTCAACAGATACTCGGCCAGCTCCTTTGAAAATCCTGCCTCCCTTTCAGCGTTGATGGCTTCCTTTTCTCTAGTTAGGAATCTGTTGGATTTTCTTCTTAGTCATAAATTCTATCATTTTTCTTATGCTTCATTCTGAATAACTTCCTCAGATTTGTATTCAAGTCTGGTGAACTCTTTCTTTAGCTGTGCCTGATAATCTATTTAACCTTTATTTTCTAACATTTGTATTTGATAGCTTTATAAACGTACTATCATCTTTTCACTGCTTTATTGTCCTTTTGTTCTGTTTCTCAAGGTTAAGTTTTTAGACATTTCAGAGATGTTTCCTTTATTTGAAAGTTGTATTAGTTCCTGGGCTTGAATCCAAATCTTTGCAATATTGAGATATTGCAATCATTTCCTTGTGTTTCAGAATTGTAAACTGTGGTTCGCCTTCAGCAAGATGTCCCCCATCTCCCCTTCTGAAAACTGAGTTCAAAATTACTTGAAGACAGATCCTTCCAGGGAAGATTCCATTCCTTTTGTCATCTTCTCCAGGGCTGTCCTCAATTATTTTCATTAATTTAGTAGTCTGAGTCTTTCTTCGGCATGGAGGAGGTATGGTGAAAACCACGGACCTAGGCTACAAGGGAAGAGTTACACAGTAGACTCTTCCTTCTCTCTGTTGAGAACGAGCTGATAGTTTTCTACAGTCGCTCAGTGAAGGTGTAGTAGATCTTCCAGATCTAGATCCATTCTCACCTGCTGAGCTCTGTCTCTGCATTCACATCAGACCAGAGCTCTGTATCCTTAGTCCACAAAAGTTTTGAAACCCAAACCCCCAGCGTTTAAAACTTTTGTCTTGACTTGTCATAATCTAAGCTCTCAGACTTTGGATCCCCTCTTAAACTTGGTCCCCCCAAAATTTCCTTATTTTTAGTCAAGAATGTTTTGTTATTAAGCAGGGTACTTCAGTGATTTGCGAAAGAAAGAACTACAGATTATTTAATGTGTGAAAGACCAGAAAATCAAGACTTTAATAACAACAACAACAACAACAA
>JADRCH010000012.1:6097669-6177198 GCA_019843965.1 Rhynchomys soricoides
TTGATCCCAGCACTTGGGAGGCAGAGGCAGGTGGATTTCTGAGTTCGAGGCCAGCCTGGTCTTCAGAGTGAGTTCCAGGACAGCCAGGGCTACACAGAGAAACCCTGTCTCGAAAAACAAAACAAAACAAAACAAAAAAAAAAACAGAAAAAAAAAAAAAAAAGAAAGAAAATCAAGACTTGAAATTACCTGTGGTGATTTGCTCTTAGTAAACTCCAAGCTCATTTTTGGCCCCCTTAAAGCCCTTTTATCTTAAAAGAAAGCTCTGGGTCCCAAAGCAAATGTCATTTGTAAGTATAATTTTTTTAAAAAATAAATTAAGAAAAAAGGAAAATAAAGCCTTTCACAAGGTTTTAATCACCCGCTCTCCATCCTCCTTCTCCACGAACCAAACGTATATTCGGCCTCCAAATGACATCTCAGAACCAAGCTTCCCGATAATGTTTTCCATGATAATAGAAATTCCAGAAACTACAACGTGGTTTGTATTACAGTCGCTGCAAAGTGTAGAGACATTAGCTAGTAGTCGCTATAGTTGATTTCTCTGCTGGCTAGAATCCAGGTGTGTGAACAAGAGCCCAGGGCTCCGGCACCGCTGCTTTTCCATCAGATGACACTGTGCTGTCGGAGGCGTGTACTGTTAAGCACTCTGCTGTTTTTGTTATTGTTTATGCTGCTTTTTTTTTTTCTTTCAGGATAATTCTGTCATTTCTAACCTTATTTAATAACTAGTGCTCCTTAAATTTAAATAACTTTGAGAAGGAATTTAGCAGGTAGGAGGTAAGCCCTACGAAATCTTTTGATATTCATCTGGGTTTCTCCCAATAACAAAGTAACATTGCATGGTTAACACTGACAAGGAGTGAGGGTAATAAAACTCAGTGTTATTATAATGTAAAGAGTTACAGTAGCTGTCAATCATGGAAAGTGTCTTTAGTTTACTAAGGAAAAACTGTGAGCTGTTGGTGGCACACGTGGGAGGGAAGTCTGAGAGCTAGGAAGGTGAATTTCCAGAGAATAAACTCCTGGAGGCCAGTGGTAATGGAAGCCATTAGATATATTAGCTGGCTGGCTAAATCCAGACTGACCTACTGTGTCCTTGAATACTTGGACAACAAAGACTCTACCAGGTTCATTCTTCCTTTTTCTAGGCTGTTGCAGTACATTTATGCCGTTTGCTTACCTCATCTGAGCTGGAATTCCAACCGTGTGTACATTGAAAACAAGTAATTTGCTTCCACGGGGTTCCCCACCTCTCCTCTCCTGAAGAACCATGAGAGCCGCAGTTTGCACTGGTGATAGACTAGACCTCTCCCATTTTACCGCCCAGGAAGCCAAGTCCCACAAAAGAAGCATCGTGACTGAGGGTAACCTGACAACCGAACTGGAGCCCAGCTTGGTTTTCTGGATGTCTTCTCGCCTCAGAGTCCTTCCTGATGTTTTCATTTACACATTTACACATTAATGATTTCATTTACACATGTACGCACCATGTTTGAAGTTCGGCATTTTTGTTTTGTTTTGTTGATTTTGTTGTTGTTGTTGGTTGCTGTTGTTGTTGTGAGCTGTTTGGAAATCTGAAGCGTTTGGAGTGTGTGAAAAACTAGAGAGAAGTGTTGAAGCTATCAACCCATCCTCAGCACAGGAAGCTATCAACGCACCCACCCTGCACCACACCGGAAACAGAGCTGCTCCCGTAAAAGGTTTTTTAAAGAGTGTTCATTGTGTGCTTTGTTGGTTTTCATCAAGTGACTCTGGATTGGAAGCCCAGCCAAAGCATACCCCTGGATCCCAGCACCAGCAAACTGTCATCTGATGGAAATGCAGCGGTGCTTGGAGCCCTGGGCTCTTGTTCACACATGTGAATTCTAACCAGCAGAGAAATAAACTATAGCGACTACAAGCTAGTATCTCTGCACTTCGCAGCGATTGATGACAGTGGTAATAAAAACAGCCCTTTCCCTGACAAACACTACCAGTAAGCCAATACTTAAAAGGGGATAGTTTTAGGAGTAACCAACGCATTAACTCTTGTCATTGAGATTCCTTTTGGCAGTAATATATTCTGGGGATTAAGTTAAACCAAATGTTTGAAACAATGAAAACATCGTCATGTTAACAGCTAGGGTTGCTGTCCCTAGCGGTTACTGTACTTACGTTCAAATTTACCCTTTTGGACCTGGTTCAGTCATTTCTTCCCCCTTTCAATACGATCTATTTTGGTTTAAACAATAACAACAACAATAATAGAAAGCATTCTTTAACACTGTCAATGTCTCGTAGTTTATTTTCTCTTAAATGTACATACATTTTTATTTTTGATGTAGTAAGTAACAAAAGAAGCCTTGTTTGGAAAAATTCTATAAAAATCTTTTTGCCCACATTTAACCTCATTTGGTGACTGTAAGTTTCAGAACCAGTCATAGCTGGCTGTTGTGTGGCATTTTCCTTTGATTGCTCTTTGATTGCACATCTGTTTTCTGCCACTTGACTCCTTTGAGACCATATAGGTAAGTAAGACGACCCATGTAGACTTTAAAGCCTGGGAGCATATGCCTCTGGGTATCATCAAGTCTCACCACCTGAGAGCTCCTGAAAGAACCCTGGCAATTCCTGCTTGAATCATTCAGCAAACATGGAAACTACTGTTATGTTGTACACATGCAAGGCACTTTAATATGCATAGAGCTTTGCTCTAAAATTGCTCTTACAGTGTACTTTTGTTGACCGGTACAAGGGAAATAATTTTTATCTCATTAGGCCATAGTAATACCTCACTGGTTTGTTTGTTTGTTTTTAATGTGTATGTGTCTTTTGCTTACATGCATATCTGTGTACCACATGCATGCAGTGCCCCAAAGGCCAGAAGAGGGCATTAGATTCCCTGGAACTGGAGTTAGAACTTACTATGTAGGTTCTGGAACTCAAACCCAGGACTGTGGAAGAGCAGCCAGTACTCTTAATGTCTGCACCATCTCTCCAGCCTCTCGCTGTATTTTGCAATCTGTGAAAATGAATAATGGAGAATCTATGTTTGGCTTGATTTGATGTTAGGTGCTTTTATTGCTTTGGGTTTGATGCATACACAGCATCTTTTACTTTCATAATGTGGAAAAGTGAGGCAACTCAGTGGCAGCTTCAGAGATCCAGAGACTTGAGATTTTGGGTGGGAAATCCAGCCAAACACTCTCCTCTTGTATCCCATCTAGGTCATGCTGCCATCTGATGGAAGTAACATAGTCTAAAACCCCTGGTCAAGCATCGGGGATCTGGCAGAGCTTGGGCATCCCAGTAAGTTTGTTCTCCTCTCCCCCTGACCCCTACCCTGCAGAGGCTCAGAAATCCTCAATAGGAACATTGTGACAATGGAAGTATCTTGGTTCTGAAAGTCCAAATCAGTTTGCCTTGGTTTACATTGGAACCTACCTTTATGGACGCTGACCAGTCAATAAAGGAAGAAATTCTTGATCCTTCCGAAGTCAATCCCAGACCATTAAACTACCAACCTCAGTAGGAGCAGTTCTCAGCAGCCCCAAACCTCCTGGCTAACAGCAGTCACCAAGTGCGTACAGTGTAGAGAGCAGGAGAAGCCCTGAGTAAGTGAAGTCCTGGGAGAATGTGTACTCTTGATATGGGCACACAGCTTTGACAAGGACCATGGGAAACTGGCAAAACCCTTTCCCATATGGATCATCAAAGCCTTCTTCCTCTGTTCATAAACAAATGTTTGTGGAAAATGGTGTACAAAAACTAACAACTGCTGCTTCCTTTACAGTGATGTTTACAACTTGAAACTGAAGACTGCCTTAGAGTTTTACTGCTGTGAACAGACACCATGACCAAGGCAAGTCTTATAAAGGACAACATTTAATTGGGGCTGGCTTACAGGTTCAGAGGTTCAGTTCTTTATCATCTGGGAGCATGGCAGCATCCAGGCAGGCATGGTGCAGGAGGAGCTGAGAGTTCTACATCTTCATCTGAAGGCTGCTAGGAGACTGGTTTCCAGGCAGCTAGGATGAGGGTCTTAAAGCTCACACCCCACAGTGACACACCCACTCCAACAGGGCCACACCCTCTAACAGTGCCACCCCTGGGCAGAGCGTATACAAACCATCACACACACCTACAGAAATCTTCTATCCCTACTATCTAATCCCTCCCATTGTGCTGTCCCTAAGAAACAGTGAGCTTCTGGGTTGCAGTGGTAGTGGATGTGGCTCCATCAAAGTGTGTACAGCCCCCAACCCAGCTTTTCTCTATGTGCATCTGTGTGTACGCCTTGTCTTCATTCTCTCTCCACCCTAGTCAGGGATCTATACCCAAGCCACATGGCTACAGCAGAATAGACTGCACATAATGTCATTTAACTGGAGATGTGCCTGTGAAACCCCGAGAGGCTTTTCCAAACAGTGATTTTGAGATTCTAATCCATGGGAACCAAAGCAATATCTTTGAGGCTGAAGCTTAAACACCTCTATATGTTAATAGCACCCCCAAGTGATGTCTGTTCACTTAGGTAAGCATTGTCTTTGCCATAAGTCACTGGCCATCCAAAGGTCCTCATTTCTTAGCAGAGGTGTCTTCTTCACTGCCCATCACTCTCCTGTATTCTGGTATTCAGGCTCCAATGGTTCATCCCTCTTCACTGTTAGTTATATTCCTTGGCTGGAGTCTTCTAGCTTTGTTAGATCTCCAAACATTCCCAGGGGAAAACACAGGAACCTTGATGCTGCTTTAATTTTGAATCAGTATCACAAGTACTACACAAGGAACACACAACACAGCTCACAATCCTATCGTGCTCTGGATTTTCAGTATCCCACCTTGTGTGCTCCATTCTATCCCAAATCCGTACTTTTCTTCCGTCTTACTCCTCATGGCTAATGAACTGGTCTCAGCGATTGGGAGAAGTAGAAATCAGAGATGACACGTGTCTTCTTTCCTCCATTTCTATAAATTTACCCACACGAATGCCAATGATTTAAAAGGAAATGTTGTTTCATTTTTAATTATATGTCCATGTGCACATGCGTGCAGGTGCTTGTAGCAGCCAGAAGATGGCAGCAGATCCCCTGGAGGTGAAGTTACAGGCAGTTGTGAACTGCCCAATATGGGTACCAGGAACCAAATCCCCAGTCTTCGGGAGTAGCAAATGCTCGTAAGCATGAGCCATCTCTCCAGCCCCATATGCCCATGCTTTCTGCTTTCCTCCTCTGTTACGAGTGATGAGTTCTTTTGAGTTGGAAAGATGGCTCGGCAGTTAAGATCACTTGATGTTCTTCCTGAGGACCCTAGTTTGATATGCAGCATCCACATCAGATGGCTCATTACTACTTTTAACTTCCATTCCTTCTTTTGGCCTCTGTGGACACCTGCATGCACCTGACAGGCACACGGAAACACACACATATTTCTTTAAAAGAAATGGCAGGGGCTAGAGAGATGGCTCAGTGGCTAAAAGCTGCTCTTCCTGAGGCCTTGAGTTCAATTCCCAGAACCCACATAGCAGCTCAAAACATCTGTAACTGTAGACTTGTGTAATCTGATGCATTCGTCTGGTATAGACACAAATGCAGATAGAATATCAGTACACATAAAAAACATAAACAAATAAGGAAAAACCCAGAGTTCTCCCATTAAAGGCCAAGCATCCATTAGCCTTTTAAAGGACTGTATCCATCACAGAAACCCATTGCAGTTTCCCCAGGAATTTCCAGTTAGGCTTCAGTATCTCCCGTCTCACCTCGACATCGTAGCCACCACATGGTGTCTCTGTTTCTCTCGGTTGTAAAATTTCTGGGAAAGACTTGCCTTTCCGGATTCCCTCAACTTCCTCAGTAAGTAGTCCAGGGAATGTGCTGTTATCAAGGTTGGCCTCATCTTCTCAGAATTTATTATGTCTCAGCCTTTGTGTTTACATTCTTTCCGAGCACCGCAAAATTACTGGGATCCTTCCTAGTCTTCTATTTTCACCTATGAGAGCCCTGTCCACTGAGTCCAAGCTCCGTTATGTCTCTTTCTTTCATACCCAAGAATAATTCATTAACATGTTCTATTGAGCATTCTTCCAAATCGTGTGCTACATCCATTGACCTTGCTCTGTTTCCCATTGCTCCGGTCTAAGTGTCTCCATCCACAGGCTCTCTGTTTCCTCTTCCACTCTTGTCTCATGGCATCCATCTTCTGAATGGAAACCTGAGTTGCTTTATCAATCCACAGAGCAGACCATGTCTAACAATTTCCCGCTATAGTTAGAAGAATTCAAACTGAGCCAGAGTGGCACAGCCTTTGCTTCAGCTGTCACCTCCACTCGGTCCCCTCCCCGGGTGTTCCTCCTTTGTTGCGGAGGGAGGGAGCCATATGTCCCAAATGTACTTGACACTCCAGTAAAGCATCTGCTTCTGCTTGGTTTTCTTCTCCTTCTACTGGACAATTCTCTCTGAACTAAAAAGTCACTTCTTGTCCCCGATCATTCCTTCTATAGTCTCCATCAAACCCATCACTTTGCAGGATCCCGAAGTCCCTTCCAAACTCAACCATCCCTTCGAAGTCAGCCATCATCCATACTATTGCATCACTAACTTTTCCTGTCTTCGTGGCATTTGTGCGACAAATAAAGTAATCTTAATCGATATCCCAAGGACACTACATTAAAAGACAACCTCTAGGGATCCGCGTAATAATAAAGAGGCTCTGATGGAATGATGATATCTCCGGAAGACTAGAGTCAACGCCATCTTTAAGAGCACAGTCCGCATTGTACAGTGCTGTGCTTTCTCAAATGCCCTTTGGACAAGACTGAAATGTACTATGATTATTTTCTCACTTTAGCTGGGTACCCAGATGATGATGATGATGATGATGATGATGATGATGATGATGATGGTTTTTTGAGACAGGGTTTCTCTGTATAGCCCTGGCTGTCCTGGAACTCACTCTGTACACCAGGCTGACCTTGAACTCAGAAATCCACCTGCCTCTGTCTCCAGAGTGCTGGGATTAAAGGCGCGCTCCACCACGGCCCAGCTGATACCCAGATTCTTTAATAAGTCTCATGGACCAGAGGACTTTGGATCATTAATTCTGTTTACCTGCCAACAAGGAGCAACAACTCTGCTGGGTGGGGGCTGCAGGGGTAACAGAGCTGAGTGCATAGGTATAAAGATCCTGCAGCAACTTAATGGTCTCTGCACACACTGATCTTCTCCTTACGGTTCACGCTACCGACACTCTTTACTGCTGCTCGAAGGAATGACTGCCTTCTCCACTGAATTCTCTTTAATAGAAGATTGAATAGAATTTTTTTGTTTCCTTCTAAATGGCAACCCCCTCTGCTTTCAGAATCTCACTGGGAGAAATCAATTTTGAGTTCAGATACCAATGAGAAGTATGTGGTAATCTTCCTTTATAATGGGAGATAAACAGCAGGTGTCCTGAGCAATGGCAGTTTCTTCCTTGTTAAAATAATAGCTATTTTGTTTTAATTTTAGAAATCCTGGAGTCCAGTTTCAGCCAATAGTAATGGCTAATCATTACAATAATTACAATAACCATCGCCATCAGCTTGATTGGTCCCCAGGAGCATAAGTCAGAACCTAAGAAATGCATGTTTAGCTAAGATGACAGAGTCTCCCTGTGTCCTAGGGCAGCATTGCTGGGAGACAAATTGAATGACTGCTTTTGGCACCTGTTAGTATATTAAATTCCTAAAGACAGAATTCTGATTGTAAGTCTTTTCTGAGTGAAACCATATTCAAAGGAATCTGAAACTCATGTATAAAACAGAAATAAGAGATGGCTAAGTGTTCAGGCAACAAAATTAAACACCAGTAGAAACTCTTCTCACAGATTGGTAGAGACCAGTCAATGCTTCTCAAATCAGAGGCTCCCTTCAAAATAATACGTATGGAATGGCTAAGATGTGGGCAGGCACTGAGACAAAAACAGGTGCTAGAAATGGCTCCTAAAATAAAGTCATGAATCAAACAGGCTGCCGTACGCAATTACATCTCTTGGGAAACTGAGGTAAGAAGATCCTGAGTTTGACCCTGTGCTACACAGAAAGTTCAAGGCCAGCCTAGGCTGTATAGCAAGACACTGTTTTGATGATTATGATAATGATATTATGAAACCTTGGGATTGAAATGATTCTGAAGAATCTCATTTTCAGTATAAGGGTAGGGTTTTTGTTTTGTTTGTTTGTTTGTTTGTTTGCCATTCGCCAAGCAGTAGGTGTACTTGGCATCTATACAGCTGTCTCTTAGTATCTATGACATCTCTTCTCCAGGATACCAAATTCTGCAGATGCTCAAGTCTCTTCTATAAAATGTGGTGGTGTTCACTTACAGCCCACACACTTTGTTCATATACTTTAGATCCTCTCTAGATTATGTATAATACTTGACACAGTTGTTAAACAGAGCTACAATTGCCTCACTATACAGCCTGATATTCCTCCCCAAAAGCAAGTCCCAGGGATTTCAAAGTCATCCTAGCTCTCAGTGTTCCTTTGTGTTCCACTATCACTAGAAAGGATGCCTCTTATGATGGTTTGTATACACTCGGCCCAGGGAGTGGCACTATTAGAGGGTGTGGCCCTATTGGAGTAGGTGTGGCCCTGTTGGAGTAGGTGTGGCCCTTTGGAGTAGATGTATCACTGTGGGCGTGGACTTTAAGACCTTCATCCTAGCTGCCTAGAAATCAGTCTTCTCCCAGCAGCCTTCAGATGAAGATGTAGAACTTTCAGTTCCTCCTGTACCATGCCTACCTGGATGCTGTCATGTTCCTGCCTTGATGATAATGGACTGAACCTCTGAACCAGTAAGCCAGCCCCAATTAAATGTTGTCCTTTATTAGATTTACATTGGTCGTGGTGTCTGATCACATCAGTAAAATTCTAAGACACCTCCACACCATGCTCACCCCAGGCTGCCAGATAGCAGCTCTATCTCCTGCTTCCCACCTCTTGCCAGGAAAGAAGGAAGAAACTAAATGAAATAGAGAAAAAAATTTCTGTCAGAATCAGGAAAACAAAATCTTTCCCAGACGTCTCTAGCAGATAATGGCTTGTGTGTCTCCTGGGCAGAACTGTACGGCTATCCAATTGACACAGGATTTGAGGAAGCAGGTATCTAAGCTAGATGTTATAATGCACATTATTATTATTATTATTATTATTATTATTATTATTATTATTTTAGTCCCTGTTCTGTTGCTATGAAGTGATACCATGACCAAGGCAGCTCATAAAGGAAAGCATTTCATTGGGAGCTGGCTTACATTTTCATGGGTTTAGTCCATGATCATCATGGCAGGACTCATGGTGGCACACATGGTGCTGGAGCAGTAGCTGAGAGCTACATCCTGATCTGCAGGCTGAGAGAGACAAAGAGAGAAGAGAGGGAGAGAAAGGAGAGAGGGAGACTGGACCTGGCTTGGGCTTTTGAAACTTCAGAGCCTACCCCAGTGACACACCTCATCCAACAAGGCCACGCCTACTGATCCTTCTAATCTGTTCAAATAGAATCACTCCTTGGTGACTAAAGCATTCAGATAAATGAGCCTAAGCCAGCCACTCTTATTGAAAGTGGAGACTGGAAACAAGGAGACAATGAGTAGCCATGGGGCACTCATCCATGGAGAGAAAGCTCAGTCATGAAGTCCAGCTGACTTCTTCAACTTCTCCAGTTGGTTTTTGTTGGATGTTTGTGAGTCCCCATATTGATGTTGCCTGTGGTTTGTTCTCTCAATCGGGCTGCTCCAGGCATCCCTGGATGTTTTAGTGCCTGATTTGATGATGGTTTGATATCTATCTAATGCTTGCTGTATATTATACTTTTGCTTGTTGTACACTTAATAAACTCACTCAAAACAGAAACTACTGGGGCTGGAGAAATAGTTCAATGTTTAAGAGCACTGGTCACTCATCCAGAGAACCTGAGTTCAAATCCCAGCTTAACATATCTGTTTACCATCTGTAACTCTAGTCCTAGGGGATCCAAGGGCACCAGGCATCCACGTGGTGCACAAACATACACAGTCAAAACACCTAAATTAAATTAAATCTCTAAAACCTTTTAAAAAAACCCAAGCAAACAAAAAACAAACTACCAATGCATCAGCATCCATTGGTCTCCTGACTGTATGGAACAAATAAATTGGGTCAGCAGATAAATGCATCGTCTTCCAAGCTTCATGACCTAATACTCCTCTCTGGATTCCACATGAAAGAAGGATAAAAGAGACTCTTACAAATTGTCCCTTGATAACCTGCACACTTGCCATGAAATTTACACACAGATGTGCATATGTGTATATATGCACGCACATACACAAAAAATACATGTAATTTATTTATAAAGAAATCTGACATATTATCCCTCTGAACTGCACAGAAGCTCTGCTTTGAGAAGGGGAGAAGGGAGATTTGTTAGTAGCGAGCAGTGTCTGGCACAGACTCACAAATACATTGACATTCACATTATGGTATGATTGGTACAAATGACTGTTTTCAGGTTGAGGCAGAGGTAGTAGAGGACTCTACCTAGAAATTAGTACTTGAATTTAATTTAAAGAAAAAAAATGGAATAGTCAAGGAAGAGGGGGGAAAAGTGCTATTTCAGGGGAAGACTAAAGTAACCACTTTTCTGTCCCTTCTGAGTAGGGACAGAAAAGTGGTTACTCATCAGAACACACTCAGCCACTATTTAACAGCAATAAAACACAGATGAGAAGCAGAGGCAAGCGCCTAGATATGGCAGGCACAGGTGGCTCAATGAATGTCACCAAATCTCACCTCCCTCTATGTCCACCTTTGATTCCACATTGGATGGTGAGCCACTGCAGGCTTAGATCCCACTAGTCAGCACCCACCTCCATCCCTCACAGAGCCAATGAGGGTAAGCATCTCACTGGAATGATTCTGGCATCTTGGAGAGGAAGACAAGATATAATGACTAGGCAAGGCTGAGTTCCTGCCTACCTTGGACCACTACCCAAACCACTTGAATTCAGAGCAGCAAAGAAGGCTGTCTAACAGAAGATGGGGGCAAATAAAGTATACCAATTTGAAAATGTCTACTACAGAAAATAAATGGTTTGAGCACGAAAGATACTGATGAATTGGCCCATTTTAGCTGGAGATAGGATGCCTGTGAAATAACACTAGATTTCAGCTTGGTGAACTTTGACGTTGAATACACTGGTGACCACCCACTACCCACAGATGACCAAGTTGAGGATGGCAGAAGGAGGCAGAGGTAAGGGATAATAGTAGCAGTTGTAACAGTAGTGGCTACACTCTGAGAAGCTGCAAGAAGGAAAAGCAAAGTGCTGTAAATACAGGTCTAACACTGTTGTGTAATAGTTTTCTAAGAAATTGAAACATTTCATCCCACAGGGAAGCATCCCTTAAGCAAGAAGGTAAACAACTCAAATAGCTCCAGGAAGTCCCTGAAACTGAGCAGATTTATTAGTCCCCTCCCTGCCAGGGTACAAGTAAAAGATGCAAAGAAAACTCTCATACAACCCAAGATGCAAAGAAGACTATGAGGACAGCCCAGCGGCACAGAAGAGGTTTAGACCAACTGAGTCACTAGGAAGGGAAACTCTCTAACCTGTTAAGCTGCCTGCAGGCTGGGCAGTGAGCTCCTGGTTCCCAGCTTTTTTGAGCTGCCACTCATGCTGGGGCTGGGCTTTGGTAACATGGCTGTCTTGAGCCCTTTCTGCTCTTATAAGTAACTCCTCATCCATATTCCTCATAAGGAACCTCAATAAAATTCATTGGTTCACCAAGCTGGACTTAAGTGGTATCTGTACTTAGGTCTGTCATAGGATCCTTATCCCATATCTGTGCCCCCTGGAAAAAGTTTTGTAACATAACAAACACTTAGAACAAACCACTGAGCTGAAAATGCAGACGCTGCAGAATCCACGCTTATCTTGTTTACATAAGAGTTCTAAATTGTACTTATTTTAATGCAAAAAGAATTTTTATTTTATTTTATTCTGCTGTTGTTGTTTTTTGAGGCAGAGTTTCTTTTTGTAACCTTGGCTGTCCTAGAACTTAATCGTTAGACCAGACTGGACTTGAACTCATAGAGATCAGCCTGCCTCTGTCTAGCAAGTGCTATGATTAAAGGTGAAAGCCACTACGTCCTGGCTTGCACAATGAACTCTTAATTTGAAAACTTTCAAACACATCTTGCCTTAGCTGTTTCTGTTATGTTCAACGTCCTCATGTCTTGTTTCTTCTTCCCCTTAGGTAACTTAGGTCCATCAGACATTGAAGTAGAGAACTAAATTAACAACAGTTGAAGATGGACAGAGAACAAAACTGCAGCCACTGTGACTAGCAACTATCTTTTTTAATGCACATGAAGCCAATAAGGTATCCCTAAGTCCGTTTTAATTAATGGTCAGCATCTATCTACTCCACAGTTATATGAATAAATATTTAAAGGCAATTTTGTATTTTAAAATATGAATTGGAGTTTACTGATCAGGACTTGATTTAAGATGGTGGCAGCTGTTGGCACTCTTGGGTACACGCACACATGCACATGCACACACACATGTACCGTATGACATACAGAAGTTTGCAATGCCATTTTGATTGATTAATGTGGGATGGCAAGATGGAAAAGAGAACAGAATGGAGTGACATTCTCAAGAGAGGCGGAACTAGAGACACAGCAGCTGTGGCAACAGATGTGGGAGCTCAGATGCAGTGCACTGGAGAGCAAGTCGTGGCTGACTAGGGCTGGTGGGTTGGGCGCAACAGTGTGGGGCTCACACAGGCTCCGCCCCCTAAACACACTGCCCAGCTGCATGATGGCCCTGGCTCTGAGCAACAAGAGATAGCCAAAAATGAAGAATTTTCTAGATTAAACTCCAAAAAAAGATCTCCAGAGTCTGTCCTGCTACCACAGGCAGTGTTGATGCCCGTGGTCTGTGTTGCCGCTGGAGGCTATGTGGGTGTTCATGGTCTGTGCCCATTGAAGGCCATGTTGAGGTCTGTAGTCCGCGCTACTGCTGGATGCCAGGTTGATGTCCATGGTCGGTGCTGCTGCCAAAAGCCATGTTGATGTGTGTGATATACGTTACCTTTGATTGTCGTGGGCAGGAAAGCTTCTTTTGTGGTGACAGTGATGACTGCAGAGAGAATGAGAGACATTTAAGGTTTCCGTGGCAACCTCCCCCCAAATTGAAAAAAATACGAAACCCCACACATATGTAGCAGATATGCAGCTTGGTTTTCATTCAGGTCCCCAACAACAGGAGCAAGGGCTGTCCCTGAGTGTTTCCTGCCTGTGGATCCTATTTACCTAATTGGGCTGCTTTGTCTGGCCTCAGTTGGAGAGGTTGTGCCTAGTCCTGCGGTGACCTGATGTGCCAGGGTGGGTTGGTACCCAGGGCGGACGCTCCCCTTCTCAGAGAAGGGGAGATAAGGGAGTTTCGTGAGAGGGGTCAAAGAGGGGGGCCGCGATCAGGATATAAAGTGAATAAATAAACTAATTAATGAGAAAAATAAATAAATTTCACACTGTACAAGTGAATGAAACACACACACATGCAAAATATATTTTTAAAAAATTCCAGACAGAAAGCCAATGAAGACAGTCCTCAAACACTGTGATAAAAATGTTGAGGTATAGCTCATCACAACTGATGGCTTCTGGTGGGGAGGTAGGTGGGGAGGAACTCAATTTTCTTTAAGGGGCCGGCCACTGGGAGCTTGACCTTGCTCCAGTGAGCATATGGGCAACACAAATTGGACTTGGTGCAATTTTTTTCTTTTTTAGGGGAGGTCACAAGGGTGGGAAGATAGGCCTGAGGGAAGCCAGTGTGCTGGGCGCATTATATAAAATTCCCAAGTAATCAATAAAAATAGTAAGTTGGAAAAATAAGAAAGAAAATTGTAGTGTCTCCCATTGTATTATGTTGGTGACTTGATGACAGAAATATATTAATAAGTAGAATTATCATCTCTTCCGTTTCTTGATTTAATGCTTGTTTAGGCTCTTCAGACTATTTCTGGGAATCATAACAAATGCTTCTTCCAACTTTACTTTTTTAAAATGTGTTTTGCTGTGCTATTCAAAAATACAGAATTAAAGTTAGGTTGAACCCCTGTTTGGAAATTTAAAAAATAAAATATGTGTTGGCCAATGAACAATGAGTTCACACACTAGCAGTCTAAGATGGCATCTTCATTTGAATTAGATCACACTAAGATTTTTTAAGTATCTTTTTTGCATGTATACGGGTTTGTAATCTTCATGAATATAAGTATGTTTGATTGTATGTGTTGCACGTGTGTGTTCGTATGCATGTGTGCAGGAGTATATGTGGAGGCCCAAGGTTGACACTTGGGTTTCCCTTGATTGCTCTCCACTGTATTCACTGAGGCAGGGGCTTTCAGTTGAATCCAGAGCTTGCTAATAAGGGCAAATGTAGATGGCAAGCTTGCTGTGGGGCTCCCCCTTTATCTCCACCCCAAGAGCTGGGATTACAGGTGGCTGACATGCCCACCTAACATTTACATGGGTTCTGGGGATCCAAACTCTTAGCTCTTACATTTGAGTACCAAGTACTTTATCCAGTGAGCCATCTCTCCCCCTCCCCCATCCCCTGAAAAATCTTATAAATATTATTAATCATAAAGGAATGATTCCAGTCATTTGAATGCAGCCATACCACTCTTGGGCGTATACCCAAATGATGCTTCATCCTATCACAGAAACACTTGTTCAACCATTTCATTGCAATTTATTTATAATAGCCAGAAATTGGAAACAACCCAGATGTCCCTCAACAGAGGAATAGCTACAGAAAATGTGGTACATTTACACAATGGAATGTTGCTCATCTGTTTAAAAAATGAAATGAAGCTGGGCAGTGGTGGCGCACGCCTTTAATCCCAGCACTCGGGAGGCAGAGGCAGGCGGATTTCTGAGTTCGAGGCCAGCCTGGTCTACAGAGTGAGTTCCAGGACAGCCAGGGCTACAGAGAAACCCTGTCTCAGAAAAAAGAAAAAGAAAAAAAAAGAAATGAAATTTTCAGGTAAATGGGTGAGATGAGAAAAAAACCATCCTGAGTGAGCTATTCCACACCCAGAAAGATCAATACAGTATGTATTCATTTATATATGGCTATTAGCTGTGAGGTCAATGACAACCAAGCTAAAATCTGAGAATCACAGAAGGTAGGTATAAAGTAAGGGACTGGGGGCAGGGTGGACAGACAGATCTCCCTAGGAAAGGAAAGTAGAATGCAGAATGCATAGTGATGGGTGCCTGGGAGGGGGTTGGAACTGGAGGATCAAGTGGAGAAAGGAAGAAAGAGACCAGGGAGGGAATACGGGGAGAGCCAGTTAAAACTAAGGGCCGCTGGAAGGGTAGTATGAAACCCGACTACAGTAGAGGACTTAAAAAGTGTGTGTGCGCGCATGTGTACACGTGCGTGCGCGTGCGTGCATGTGTGTGCATGCATGTGTCTATGTGTGTGCACGTGTGTGTACATGTGTGTGTTGTTGTGTACATGTGTGTGTGTGTGCGCGTGCGTGTGTGAATGTGTACACATGTGTCTATGTGTGTGCACGTGTGTGTACATGTGTGTGTTGTTGTGTACATGTGTGTGTACGTGTGTGTACATGTGTGTGTGTGTGTGCGTGCGTGCGCGCATGTGTGTGTGAAGGTGATCTAAATAACAGGGGTAGGGGAGACAGAGGCCCAATTGGCCCTCTCTCATTACCAAATGAAGCTTCGGTTGTAGGGTTAGGTTACATATCAGTGAGTTGTTGGTCAAAGCTGTCCCATGGGAACCCTTAAACAGCTCAGGGTTTTGTCAAGATTAGCGGTTGTGTTCCACAGACTGATGACAAAACTCCATTGCTGACAACAACATCTACTCGGCTCATTGAGCACGGAAAAGTCGAGCTAGTGCCTACCTAGAGCCTTCACCTCTACATGCTAGTATCTTTGGTACACTGAACACTATCAAAGGAGAAACATGAATACCAGCCCAGCCCCATACCCTTTGATCTGCAATGGTGTCCTGCCTGCAAGATGTGCTAGGGCAGTTGTGACTTAAAGCCTGTGGGAATAACCAACCAATATCTGATTTGACTTTAGGCCCATGCCACAAGAAGGACCCCATACCTGACACTGCTTGGGTGACTAAGAATTGAGACTAGATAGTCCAGGGACTATGGCAAACCAAATACGACTCTTCTTGAAAGAAAGAAAGAAAGAAAGAAAGAAAGAAAGAAAGAAAGATCCTAATGATATTACGCTATCTTCACAGATCAGTGCCTTTGTGCAGCCATCCTTAGAGAAGCTTCTTCCTGCCATAGATGGAAACAAATACAGAAACCCACAGCCAGACTATAGAGAATGAGAGACCTAGGAACACTCAGCTCGAAATAGGATGTATCCATCTTGTTCCTTCCCTTAAGGCTCAGGGAACCTTGCAGAAGAGGAGGCAGAAATGTAAGAGACAAAAGGGTTGGAAGACACCATTCAGTAGGCTGGCTGCTCACATGAACTCACAGAGACTGAGGAAGCATGGCCTGCCCCAGAAGGGATCTGTGATGGCTATTCTTGATTGTCAACTTGACTACATCTGGAATTAACTAAAACACAAATGACTGGGCACATCTGTAGGAGATTTTTCGCCCTAAATTTAATCATTTAAAGTAGGAAGATCCACTTCTAATCTGGCCCTATTAGGTAAATTCCACCTTTAATCTGGACCACACCTTTTGCTGGCAGCCTATACAAAGAACATGGAAAAAGAAAGCTCGCTCTCTCTCTCTCTCTCTCTCTCTCTCTCTCTCTCTCTTTCTCTCTCTTTCTCTCTCTCTCTCTCTCTCTCCCTCTCTCTCTCTCTGCTTGCTCTCACTCTTGCTAGCAAGTCCATTCATTTACTGACATGGAAGCCTAATTTGGGGGGATTCTAGAATATACTGAACACCATCAGAGATATCCAGCCTCATGAACTGAACAGTTATAGAATTTTTTCATTTTTTATTGGTTATTTTATGTATTGACGTTTCAAATGTTATCCCCCTTCCCAGTTTCCCCTCCACAAGCCTTCTATAACCTCCTCACTCCTCTCTGCCTCTATGAGGTGCTCCCCCACCCACCCACCCACCCACTCCCACCTCAGCGACCTAGTGTTCCCCTATCTTGGGTCATCAAGCCTCCACAGGACCAAGGGGCTCCCTTCCTAGTGATGCCAGATAAGGCAATCCTCTGCTCAATATCCACCTGGAGCCATGGTACCCCCTCTTTGTGTACTCTTTGGTTGGTGGGTTAGTCCCTGGGAGTTTTGGGGGGTCTGGTTGGTTGATATTGTTCTTGCAAACCCCTTCAGCTCCTACAGTTCTTGCCCTAACTTCCCCATTGGGGTCTCTGAGCTCAGTCCAATGTTTGGCCGTGTACATCCACATCTGTATTGATCCGCATCTGTATTTGTCTGGCTCTGGCAGAGCCTCTTGGGAGACAGCTATACTGGGCTCCTGTCAGTAAGCACTTCTTGGCATTAGCTATAGTGTCTGGGTTTGGTTCAGCAGATGGGATAGATCCCTAGGTGGGGCAGTCTCTAGATGACCCTTTCCTCCAGTTTCTGATCCACTATTTGTTCCTGCATTTCCTTTTGACAGGAGGAATTCTAGATTAATATTTTTGAGGTGGGTGGGTGGCTTTAAGATTAAGAATTGACAAATGGGACCTCATAAAATTGAAAAGCTTCTGTAAGTCAAAAGACACTGTCAATAGGACAAAACAGCAACTAACAGATTGGGAAAAGATCTTTACCAATCCTACATCCAATAGAGGGCTAATATCCATTATATACAAAGAATTCCAAAAGCTCGACTCCAGAAAATCAAATAACTCTATTTAAAAATGGGGTACAGAGCTAAACAGAGAATTCTCAACTGAGGAAACTCGAATGGCTGGGAAGCACCTAAAGAAATGTTCAACATCCTTAGTCATCAGGGAAATGCAAATCAAAACAACCCTGAGATTCCACTTCACACCAGTCAGAATGGCTAAGGTCAAAAACTCAGGTGACAAGCAGATGTTGTTGAGGATGTGGACAAAGAGGAACACTCCTCCATTGCTGGTGGGAATGCAAGCTGATACAACCTCTCTGGAAATCAGTTTGTTGGACTCTCAGAAAAATGGACATAATACCACCTGAGGACCCTGCTATTCCACTCCTGGGCATATACCCAGAAGATGTTCCAACATGTAATAAAGACGTATGTTCCACTATGTTCATAGCAGCCATATTTATAATAGTCAGAAGCTGGAAACAACCCAGATGTCCCTCAACAAAGGAATGGATACAGAAAATGTGGTACATTTACACAATGGAATACTACTCAGCTGTTAAAAACAATGACTGCATGAAATTCTTAGGCAAATGGATGGAACTTGAAAATATCATCCTGAGTGAGGTAACTCAGTCACAAAAGAACACACATGGTATATTCTCACTGATAAGTGGATATTAGCCTAAAAGAAGCTCAGAATACCCATGATACAACTCACAGACCATATGAAACCCACGAAGAAGATCACATCAAAGTGTGGATGCTGCAGTATTACTCAGTAGAGGGAAGAGAATAATCTCTGGGAAGTAGAAGGAGAGAGGGATCTGGGAGGAAGAGAGGAGGGGGAGGGAAAGGGGGGCCAGTTCAGATATGGGAGGAGATGGGGTAGAAGTACAGAGGGTCAGGAACTTGAAAGTAGCAGTGGGGGAGGGGGAACTGGAGGTAGCCAATAGAAAGTCCCAGATGCCAGGGACCCAGGAGGTTCCCAGGTCCCAACAAGGAGTATATTAGCTGAAATACCCAACAAAGGGGAGATAGAACCTTTAGAGACCATATCCAGTTATTGGATTCTGGAACCTTCCATTCATAGGCAGCCATTGTTGGACTAGCTGGGTCACAGCTTGTAAGTTCATAAGTTCTTTTCCTCTAGAGAACATTAACAAATGTAAGGCCCTAGAGCAGAAAGGAGAAGTAGACACAGGCCCTCATCCCTAACCTGGAAGCTCTCCCCAATTTATAAGCACTCACAAATGAAATTTAGTTTTCGCCAAGTGAGTCTCACTGGAGAAACAGACTACTCTTATGCATAGGTTGCGTGCCCAGCTGTAGATGGCCAACAGAAAATGAACTCAAAACATCTTTTGGAGATTTCTTGTCTCATGATGTCATGGCAGGGCTTTTCCTCCCCAGTCCCTCCTTAATTTTATCTTATTTTCCATTTATTTTTTCCTCTCTTTTTACCCTACAGATCCTTTGCATATGTATTATGGCTTCCAGTTTGTGTTTTTATGGAATTTCTGAGTGTGTAAAGAAGTAGGTCTCTGTGTCTATCTGTGTCTTTTCTGAGTGTGCAAACAAGTGCATCTCTGTGTCTGTATCTGTGCCTTCCTTCAGTCTCTTTTCCTTCTGTTTGTTTTGACCTATTCTCAACAGAAGCCTGTTTATCTTCTAATGAGAGACAGAATGTGGGTGGACCCAGACAGGGGGTGAAATGGAGAGGAACTAGGAAGAGAAACCATAATCACACTATATTTTGTGAGGGAAAAAAGCTATTTCCAATAAAAGAGGGAAAGGCACTAATCCCATTCATAATCACTCCCAAACTCCCCACCCCTGATTACTGTCACTTAGGGATTTGGGTTTCCAGCTGTGTATTTATAGGGGGAATGCAAACACTCAACCACAGCACCTGTACTTTCTCCATGCGCAGCTAATATTTAAATCAAATTATAACCAAGAAGTTGGTTGGCAAGGGCTTAGGAATATGAACTGAGGGGTTATTGGTAGAATTCAAATGTTCAACAGCCCTGGATTGCACCATCTAATTCCATCATTTTCAAATTCTGCTTTTATTTCATTAGCAGCAGGGCACACTGCAGGAGAAAGTGTTACAAGGAATAGATATTCACACCCACAGATGCACATGCACAGACCTCCACTCCCCTCTCTGTGCTCTGGTTGAGTTATGGTAGCCTACCTTCAGTCCTGTATATCAGCAAACTCACAGCCTGAGGAGAGCCAGGAGAAGTATGGGGAGGGGGATTCCAAGTCAAGGCAAGTTGTCAACCTGACTGGATTTATATTCAGATGGAAACTTAACTCTGGATGAGTCTGTGAAGATCTTTCCAAACAGGTTTAGCTAATAATGGAAGGCCCACCCTGAATGTGGGGGGCGCCATGCCATGGGCTGAGACCCCAGACTCAATAAAAAAGAGAAAGCCAGCTGACTTCCATCATTTGGATCCTTGCTTCCTTTTTTCTTGTACAATATGACAAGTTGTCTCAATTCCTGCCACTAGGCTTTCACCACCATGATGGACTGTATCCCCTCAGACTCCGTGAGCCAGAAAAGCATACCTTCCTTAAGCTGTGTTTGTCGGGCATTTTATCACGACCATGAGAAAAGCAGTGTGTACATGGATATGCAGAGACACAGACGCATGAAAGACTGGAGCATTGGGGAATTACTACAATAATCTACTACAATATTCAGATTATGCCTGAAATCCCAGTACTTGAGAGGGGGAGGCAGAAGGACCATGGTCTAAGGATTGCTGGGCTGTGTAGGGAGTCCCAGGTCAATCTCAGTTACACAGTGACAATAAAATATCCTGCTTGGTGAGGAGATACTGAGAAGAGCTAGTAAGAAAGGCTAAGGTAAGCAAGCACCAGGCAGAGTGGCCTGTAACCCCAGCTGTTCAGAGTGCAGAAGCAGGAGAGTCAAGTTCAAGGCCATGGATGAGGGAGATGGCTCCATGGTAAAGTGCGTGCCACAAAAACACAGTGACCCGATGTTTGGATACTTAGCACATAGGCTAAAAAGCAAGGTAGGACTACACCTTTCTGTAATCTCAGTGCTGGTGAGGCGAGACAGCAAGAGACCTTGGCAAGCTCTAAGGTAAGAGACCTTGTCTCAAAAAGTGAGGTGGGGGGGCTATAGAGATGGCTCAGCAGTTAAGAGCACTGACTACTTTTCCTGAGGACCAGGCTTCAACTCCCAGCAACCACATGGTGGCTCACAACTACCTGTAATGGGATCCTATGCCCTCTTCTGGTGTGTCTGAAGAGAGCTACAGTTTACTCATATACATAAAATAAATAGATCTTTAAAAAAATAAAAAGTGAGGTGGAAGATGACTGAGGAAGACACTTGATGTTAACCTGTGGCCTCCACACACAAGCATGCACACAAACACACACACACACACACACAAGTAAATGAGTGGACTGTGCAGTGAGTCCAAATCATGCCCACCTGGGCACCTTCCTGGGCGCTTCAGGTGTATTTCCAAACAATTTTTTTTAAGATTTATTTATTTTATGTATGTGAGTACACTGTAGTTGTCTTCAGACACACCAGAAGAGGGCATCAGATTCCATTGCAGATGGTTGTGAGCCACCATGTGGTTGCTGGGGATTGAACTCAGAACCTCTGGAGGAGCAGTCAGTACTCTTAACCTCTGAGCCATCTCTCCAGCCCCCAAAACAAATTTTTAAAGAAGTAACAAAAAAAAAAAAAAAGTAGGGTGTGGGCATAGCTCAGTGGCAGACCTCCTATGTACACGGTCTTAGGTTCCATCCCCACTGTAGAGGAGAGACAATACAAAAGTAATGGAGGGAAGCTGTAAGCATCGTGACATCATTTGGATCATATACAGAAAGCTGTGGAAAGCCTTAAAAGGAATCTGTCATGGCCAGGTTTCCATTTTAGAAATATCAATTTCCTTAGTGTAATATATGCAGCATATTTAGGTACAATATATGCATGGGCGGTAGTTGGCATCCGTGCCTCGTGCAGTCCTTACCCACCCTTAGCCCCTCATGCTAGGAACACACTGGCACCCCACTAGGCCTCCAGCAGCAGACATGTGTGTTTCATCACCAGCAAGCTTTCTCTCTTGCTAAAACACACCCCACTGCCTGTGGCAGGCCTGAAGTGTCAGAAGATGAATGCCCTGGCTCTGTCCCCTACAGTGAGGACAGGGCTGGTGAACAGCTCTGGGGCATCTGTTCTGCCTCAGTTGGGAGTAAGCCTCAGGCACCACAGTGGTAGCCAGCTGGACAGCAGACATTTTGGCTGTTCTCCTTTCCTTGTCTTACTCCTCCTCGTGTTCTCTGTTGAAAAATGCTGTCCTCATGGTTCTCACCTCTCAGATAAATTACTTGCACTCAAGTCTTTCTCTCAGAATGTGGAATCCAAAGCAAGATGAGTCCGCCATGGGTGAAGAGTGAAGGAGTCTGCATTCAGCAAGGAGCGTGGAGATGTGGAGGGGAGATGGTTCAGGTCAGAGCACAGTTCAATCACCCAGAACCCATGTATAAAGAGTCACGTGCAGTCCTGGGGAGGCAGGTGGAGAATGAGGATCCCTGGGGCTTGCTGAGCAGCCAGCCTAGCTTAATTGCTCAGTTCCAGACCACTGCAAGATCATCTCAAAAGTAAGATGAATGGTACTCCGGAGGAAGGACGTGGGAAGGTGCCTCTTGACTCCCCCCACACACAAGAGCACACGTGAGCACACACATGTACACACTGCTCTACAGACAAAGGAAATGGGCTAGAGATATGTTCCGACAGTGTCAAGACTGGTTAGGAAAGGTACTAGAAAATTATGGGATGGCATCCAGGTTTCTGATTTGAGTGAGTGGGGGACTCACCATGCAAAGCAGTAGGAGAGAGGGAAGATGATAGGCTTAGAGCTGAACTCTTTGAAGTAGATGAACATCTGGAGTTGAGAAACAGAATAAATGTTGGCCACACTGGCTGCGGCTGAGAGGACTGTCCCAGAGTGAGTTGTGTTTGGTACAATGACTTTTATCATTTCTGTGGTCAGTACATAAATCCCTTTCCTATTTGAGGAAAAGAAGAAGTAAAGAGAGGCAGAGGACTGTTCTCCCGTGAGGGAAATCACAGGAGAGCAAATTCCACTTATCAGCTCCTTAACAGCGGGGTGAAATCACGTGACCCGGACTTTGGTGGGATGGCATCCCACCAAAATTTTACATATAGGGGATGGTTCGGAGTGCTGGTGGCAGACTGGCTGTGCATGTGACAGGATGATGACAACAGCACTATTCCCCTCTCTTCTATAGTTTTCCAAGGTCATCCTTGAGAAGAACTCCAAGAACTAATACAAGTCCGTCATCGTGTTCACTATGAGTCTACACTTTGACTGAACGTAGGGTTGGTCAGTCTTCCTCCATTATCCCGGGAGGTGCACTTGTGAATTCGCTTTTAGGGTTTGTTGTTGTTGTTGTCTGGTTTTGTTGTTGTTGTTTTTGTAGTAAGCATAACTACACATGTGAACCATTCTTTTAAAGACAGGTTTCGTGTAGCACAGGCTGGCCTCAGACTCACTATGTAGCTGAAGGTGACCTTGACCTGATTCTCCTGCACATACCTCTCAAGGCCTGAAGTTATAGATACATATACTACCATACCTGGCTTATATAAGTCCTGGGGATTGAACTCACGGCTTCATGCACACTAGGCAAGTGCTGTACCAACTGAGGTACTGCCCCAGTGCGGGAGTGGTTGACTTTAAGAGTAAAGTCTTACACTTTATATTTACCCACTGATGATTTAGAAAGGTAGTATCTAACTAGAATTAGAATCAAAATTACTTAATCAGAGTTAAAGCTTTGTGTGTAGCTGGGGCACCTACATCACCCACCGCCCTCAGACTCTGTTTTCATGTTCCTCAGCACCCAGACCTCCTACCCACCCACTGTGTGCCACTAATGGTTCTCTTTGGTAAACTGTAAACATTTCCCTCTCCTTGGCAGCTTCCCTTGAAATATTATCAATTCTGCCTCACCACGCCTGATGCTAAGGAAGACCCTTCCTCTTGTGGCTTTCCAGTCTTGTCACCAAGCTTGGACAGCCAGGATCCCTCAGTGGTACTTGGCTCTTTAGGCTTGCAGAGTCATCCCTATCCCACCCACACCTCCCTCTCTTCTCCCCGCGAAGAGAAACTTGGAATCGTTTCTCAAGGACTGTCTAGAGGGTGTGTGAAGGACACCAGTTTGGGCTACTAAAAGGAGCCCGTTCCCACGGCTGGAATGAAATCTGTGCCTTCGGGGGCTCCCTCCTGTCCTATTCGTCATGCCGGGATGTACTGAACTTCCCAGCTTTATTCGCCATTTTATCCCAGCATATTGGAATAGAAAGTCGTCACACCTGCACGTTTTATTACAAGTCTGTTGTTTGTTTGCTTGATTCAGATGGGGGAGGGGCGGTGGGAAACTCAGAGTCATAGGAAAGCTCCCAGCTCAGTTCCTCTGCTGCTGTGGGCTCCTTTCCAGTTGGTGCAACAAGAGATCGGGGCCTGTGTTTGCTTTTCTTGGCATCTTCAGAGGTGATGTCTGTAGCTGAAGACACTGGGGCTGTTGCCAGAAGCCCTGCTGGAGCTGGGACTATGTGATTCCAGGTTCTAAGATCCCATCTACTCGCAAGATCGGGAACATTTTGATCTTGGCAGACACTCTCCTGCCGGCTCTCCATATCCACTGGGTTCTTCTTCTGACTTCTCAGACCCCAAGCAGAGAAGCAAAGTGACCTCTGGACACACATAACTGGGCAGCAACGCCATCTCTGGAATTCCCGGTGTCTCCCTGGGGAACTTGTCACCGTGGACACAAACATGATTACAAACTGCTAGTGACCTGGCAGCACATTAACACAATCTCATGAGGGGAAAGAAGAGCAAAACTTCCTTTTCTGGGAGCTGGCCCCACTGTCCTGCCCACGTCAGACCCAGAGAAGTACATGTTTCAGCCATGCAGATGAGCACCAGCTGAATACAGCAAAACAAAATCCTTTCCTTGACAGGAAACTATCTACATCCACAGCCAAGGGTCTTGAGCTATAACCTCCCACGCATGTCTATACCCTGGCCTCCTCCTCCTGTCTCTGACATGCTGGTTGTGTGTTTTCTGCTATGCCTTATTTTTCCCTCAGAGTCTTGTTTTATCATTTATCCGATGTCTATTGACTTCTTCCCTACTGCCTATGTTTGTAACCAGGATTGGCTGCATAAATATTTCCAAACTGTCCCAGAAGTGTTGTCACTGATGAGAACAGACAGAAGGCATTTCCGACATGGATGGATTTGGGGGGGGGGGGGCCTTCTCTTGCAACGGAGAAAAGGAGAGTTACATTGCAGAGCCGGAATGAAGCTTGACACAGTGCATGCACAATGTCCTTGCATGTCCTCACATGCTGACTCCTTAAAGGATACAAGGATCTTACCTCCACGTTCATTATTTCTCCAGCTTCTGGTCCTCGACCTCTGGAATAGATTTGTGGCAAGCAAAGATATCAGGATGAGCCCTGGACTACTGCGAGATATCTGCACATTTAGGAAGACCAGGAGCAGGAAGCAGAAATGTGTAGAGAAACCAGGCCTAGCTGTACTCCAGAACTTCCCCCTCCCATTGAAGATCTTCTGGGTTTGTTTTCACTTTTTTTTTTTTTTAAAGTTTGTCCTAAATAGATAATGTCTTCTCGTGGCTTAAATTCAAAAGTATAGGGTTGGAGAGACGGCTCATTGATTGAAAGCATCTGCTGCGCCTGCAGAGGATCTGGGTTTGGTTCCCACCGTACGTATGGCAGCTTGCAACCATCTGAAACTTCATTTCCAGGGGATTCAGTGTCATCTTCTGACCTCCACTGGCACCAGGCATGCCCAGGTAAACACTCATACACATAGAATAAAAATAAATTAAATATACATTAAAAGGTTCATTAAGCAATTTCATCACCCTAGCTCTCCCACGAATGTTTTCGGTCTCCTTGTATATGGGTTTCCTTTGCTACAAGCACATCACCACAAATGCAGTGGCTTAAAACAAAGAATACATGATATCCCATAGTTTCTATAGGCCAGAAGCTGAGCAATGTTACTGGATATTCTGTTTCAGGCATCCCAATGCTGAAATCTTGGCACTGGGTGAGATCCCTCTAAGCTCAAGGTCCTCTCCCGAGCTCACCAGTTGCTGTGGGTGTAGGACCAAAGTGAGACCCTTGGTTTTTTTGTTATTTATTTGGTCTGCTCCCAGCTACCCGCCGCAGAGAGATGTCTTCATATGTAGGCTGGCAAAAGGACTGGTTTTGTTCTTCCAGCCCTGCAGGACAGCATCATATTGGCTGGTCGTGCCCACACTCATGGAGAAGGAACAGGGTCCTGCCTGCAGGCTCCACTGATACTGGGTTGTTTTTGTGGACAATACCGTCTGGTGGCCACCTGGCAGCAGTATAGGGCGTGGCCTGCTCAGGAAGATTTGATACTTTGTTTCATTGATACACTACACTTTATCCTGCCACTCCCTAACTGGTGGTCCTTAAGACAGACACCCCTCAGTCTTCCCCTACGAGTGAAGTTGTCTGCATGAAAAGCTTTGAATAAGCATTTCTCTTTCCAGGTCAGAGACAGTTGCTGCACACTGCCAAGTTCCCTTTATAAAGAGAAAAGCACTTGGCTTTCTTGCTTCCAAATATTTCAGCACAGTTGCCAGTTTTTTGAGGATTGAGGTTGAGTAACTTGACAAATGTAAGAAAAAAAAAATCCTATTTTTGCTCTGTGGACTGCCCATGGTTTTGTTTCTTTTCTTTTTCTTTTTTGTTTTGTTTTGTTAATTCTGTTGATTTGTTGGTATCCTCTCAATTTCTTGAATCTACTAGTCCCTTTTGTGATTAAAAAAAAAAGTCAAATAATTTTTCCAATTCGTTACCACTTTTTGACTTCTAATGTTTTTGCTATAAAGAAATTTATCAAATATATAATCCAATTTGGTGAGCTTTTATTGCCTTTGGATTTTGTACTATAGACTGAAAAGATGCCCAACTCAATTGTTTTTAAAGAAAACCATCAAGATTTTTTGTTTGTTTGCTTGTTTTTCTTGTGGCAGAAGTCCCCCCCTACTTTTGTTTGTTTGCTGGCTTTTGTCTTGGGGTTTAGCACTGGATGCCCTGAAACTCTCTGTATAGACTAGGCTGGCTTCAAATGCTTCTGCATATTGAGAGTGCTGCCTCCTTGGCTGGGATTAAAGATGTGTGCCACCATGCCCAGACAGTTCGTTCGTTCTTTCCTTCTTTCTTTCTTCCTTTCTTCCTTCCTTCCTCTCTCTCTCTCTCTCTCTCTCCTCTTTCTTTCCTTCTTTTATTTAAATCTTGGTGCTCTTGGAACTGAGGGTTTTAATCCAGGACTGCCATTTTCAAATGTCTTCAATCAGTAACTTTTTATTTCTTATGGAAACGAATAAAGGTCCCTAGAAGCCCTATAGAGAAGACCCTCTTCCTGGTACTACTTTTCAGAGGTTCTCAAAGTGGAATAGAGGGGCCCTCGGAGGTCCATTGTCCGGCAGCATGCAATACCAACAGACAGACACTTAGATGGGCTGAACTTGCAGAATTCAATAACAAGGCAATGCTCAGTGAGAGCAGGGAGATAAGGTGCTGACTTCAGAGTTTGAAACTGTCTGCTCTTGGGCCGTTTGCTTGTTTTTGTTTGTTCAGTGCTGGAGAATGAATCTGGGCCCTTGAGCTTGCCAGGAAAGCACTCTGAAGCCTTCTGTATGTATTCTTATTCAGGAGAAAGTTCCTCTTAGTCTGCAAAAGTTACAAAACTTTTAAACCCTAGTCTCCTTTGTTTCTTTCTAATTCTTCACGGCTATCCTCGGTGTTCTTGGCGTCTTCAAGTTTTAAATACGGTAATACGTCGTACTTTTGGGAAACCATCTGTGAGTTTTGAGAAGTACACAGAACTGTATGATTAGCTCGGTGGCTGGGCTACAGAGCAGGCTCATGACTCCAGAAACATTCTCTCAGGCTGCTGTTACTACGCCCCAAAGCAGAATGTCCCATCTGCTCATCTGGAGCTTTGCCTGCTCCAGAATTATGTCATACACACGGAATCCTGCTGCTGTGGTCTGTATTTCTGTCCTCCCCAGTTCATGTGCTGAAACCTGATTCCTGATGTGTTTGTGTTAAGAGGTGGGAACATGGAGAGGTGATTAAGTCACAAGTGCAGAGAATTTACAGGTAGGATTACTTTTCTGATATAAGACACCCAAGGGCCTACAAGGTACCTGCAGGTAAAGGTAGCCACCATCAAGACAGGCTACCTGAGTTCATGCACACACAGAGAGTAAATTAAAATGTAATAAAAGAAAAAGAGGCATGAAGGGGGTTTCCTCCTCTTACAGTGGGAGAATGCACACTGGTCACACCATCAGCAAGAAGCTGGCCTTCGATGGACACTGGTCTGCTCACCTGGAACCTGGACTCCCATGTCTCCTTAACTGTGTGAATTAAATTTACATTATTTACAAATTACTCAATTTGAACTGCTGTGCTATACTAGCCCTCAGCTACCTACCATACAGCCTTTGAGCCTGACTTCTCCCATTCTACACAATACACTGGAGATACACTCATGTTGTTAGGTGTAAAACATATCACCTTTATCCTTTTACTGAACATCGTGAGTGCTGACAGGAGGACGTGTCACTGTCTGTACAAGTTGAATGTTAATTAAGAGGTTTCTAGTTTTCAGTGACTAAAAATATTGTATTCTTTTTTTTTTTTTTTTTTTCGTTTTTCGAGACAGGGTTTCTCTGTGTAGCCCTGGCTGTCCTGGAACTCACTCTGTAGACCAGGATGGCCTCGAACTTAGAAATCTGCCTGCCTCTGCCTCCCAAGTGCTGGGATTAAAGGTGTGCACCACCACAACCAGGCTAAAAAATCATATTCTTATCTGCAACTCTGCAACATACAGATTCCCCTCCCAGTGTGTGTGTGTGTGTGTGTGTGTGTGTGTGTGTGCGCGCGCGCATAGTTAGTTAGATATGCACTAATATATGTCTTTTTTTTTTTTTTAGACAATATACAGCCACTGTATAGCACAGTCTGAGCTGGAACTCACAATAGCCCCGCCTCCACCTTCCAAATGCTAGAATTAAGAGGTGAACAGTCACACCCAGCTTTCTTGTTTTCTTTCCTCTCTCCCTTTCTTTTCTCTACTTTCTCTTCCTTTCCCATCTCTTTCTTTTCTTTCTTCCCACTGTATAAACAACTAGTACGAGTTTTTCACTGCTGGTAAAACAAACAGTCAATTTTATATGATATACACTTACTAACCTTAATTAGTTCTGGGAGCTCGTATAGATGCCTTCCTTTTCAAAAAGATTTTTAAAATTATTTTTAATTATGCAAATGCCTGTCTGTGTGTGTGGTGGTGGTGGTGGGGTTGACACAAAAGCATGTAGTACCTGAAGAGGCCAGAAGAGGGCGTCAGATGTCCTGGAGCTGATGGCTGTAAGAGGTCCTACATTAGAGCCGGGAGCTAAACTGGTCCTCTGTGAAAGCAGTATGTTCTCTTAAGCACTGAGCCATCTCTCCAGCCCTGCCTTCAAACTTTCTGTGTAACAACCATCTGCTAATAAAAACATTTTCGTTCCTTCCTCGCTTGCTGTGCCTTATATACCTTCCCCTTACCTCATCTCATTTTTTGGTTTCCAGTAGTGTTTATTATTTTTTTGTTTTGTTTTGTTTTTCGAGACAGGGTTTCTCTGTATAGCCCTGGCTGTCCTGGAACTCACTCTGTAGACCAGGCTGGCCTCGAACTCAGAAATCCACCTGCCTCTGCCTCCCGAGTGCTGGGATTAAAGGCGTGCACCACCACTGCCCTGCTTCCAGTAGTGTTTAATACAGTGGCTCTCAGCCTTTCTAATGCTGCGGCCCTTTAATACAGATCCTCATGGTGTGGTGACCCCAGCCATAACATTGGAACCATAACCATTGCTACTTCATAGCTGTAATTTTGCTACTGTTATGAATCATAATGTAAATATCTGATATGCAGGATATCTGATTGGCGACCCCAAAGGGGTTATAGCCCACAGGTTGAGAACCACTGCAATGGGTTTGATGAAAGTGGATAGTCTGTCTTCTTGTTAACCTCAGGAAAATATTGTTTAATCATGAAGAGGAATATTAACTGCAGGATTTTGTGGATCCATTTAATAATATTAAGTGGTTCACTTCTGTCCTCTGCTAGAGAGAATAGAGCCTGGAACCGTCAGCCAAATACACCCTTCCCATATGCGGTGTATTTTACCACAGCAACAGAAAAATCTTAAGACATTTATTCCATTTAAAAGATTCTACTATACACCAGAATTCTCATTGTGAATAGACACTGGGTTTTACCAAATGAATCTTCTTCATCTTTTAATTTGATCAAATAATTTTTATTATTTACGAGGTTATATATAGTGGGTTACACTGATTGAGTTTTGGATGCTGATTCTGTCTTGTATTTTGGATGCAAACCCTACTTTGTCATGACATATTATCTTTTTATGAATTGCTAGATTAGGTATTCTTTTATTTAGTTGGGGATTCTGCAGTCACATCCAGGAAAGAGACTGGTCCATAGATGTCTTGTAATGTATGACTGCTTTTGGAATCAGAATAACATTGGTCTCACAAACAAACAAACAAACAAACAAAACAAAAAACTGGGAAGATGTCATGGTCTTGTGTTTTCTAGAAGAGATTATACAGCAGTGGTGTAAGTCTGCCCTTCACTGTTTGGTGGAATTCACTGCTGGAACAGTAAGGCTGGGTGCTGCTGCTGCTGCTGTCTTTGTTCTGCTCTGTTTTGTTTTCATCAGAAAAAATAAAAAATACAAATACAAGCTGGGTGCGCTGGCCCATGCCTTTGATATCCCAGCACTCAGAAGGCAGAGGCAGGCAGATATCTGTAAATTAGAGGCTAGCCTGGTCTACAGAACGAGAGAGAGTCCCTGGGCATCCAGGGCTTTCATTCCCATGGTCCTCAGCTGAGCAACCGCTACATTTTAAGTGTCTGCCACTTAAGACTCCCAGGTGACAATCCACTAACTTAGGCAGTACTGTCCAGAGAAGGTTCTCCCAGATTGAGTTAGTGGAATAATGTTGGTGTTGAGGATTTTAAAGAATTCTTATTTTCAGTAAACATATACAATCTTCTAGTGAGAATGGCACCACCACAATTCTTAGAAGCCATATATGTAAAACTGAGGGGAACCCTATGCTTAGGTGGCAGATAGTCCAGAAGTCTTATAATGAGAATAATTGTCACTTGGGCCAGAGACAATGTCCAAGGACTCTCATTGTCCCAAGGCTTCACAGAGAAATCCTGACCACCCTCTCCCCCCAAAACAAGACAAAACAAAAGCAAACATGTTTCTTCTTCGTTTTATCTGGGGAATTTTGGGTATTTTTAGCTTCTGGGGAGTTGGTTTTACAGATTTGGAGTTGTTAGCCATCTTTCTGTTTTGTTTTATCTTCTCTCTTTCCTCCTCGGCCTCCTCCTCCTCCTCGGCCTCCTCCTCCTCCTCCTCTTCCTCCTCCTCTTCCTCCTCCTCCTCCTCCTCAGCCTCCTCCTCCTGTTTCCATGTTGATGATCAGAGCCAGTACCTTGTACATGCTACGCACACGCTCTTCCCTGGGTGCACCCTTACCTTTTTGGTATTCTTTTAATAAGACTAGAATCTATGGGGGATATTTCCTCTTTCATTCCTGATATTGGTAGTAAGTGATTTTCTTAGTCTTTTGGGTCAGGAGTGGTGACAGATGTATATTTTACACTATTTCAAGCTGAGACATTAGGCACCTACAGCATTGTGGATCCTTCCAGAAGACAAGAAACTTTCCAATTCAGAGATGAAGTTCAGTTTACCATTCACAGACATAGCAGCTGACTGAGGACCAGCATTTCTGCTGCAGTTTCCTGAACACAGATTCCTATGAGATCATGCAAAGGGGTGAGGACCCCTGAGATTGTAACCATTTAGAGAAGAGAAACGCTAGGCTTGGGACACCAGAATCTTCTTTATGAAATGAGTGTCTTAGTTTCTTCTCCTGTTGCTGGGATAAAATACTCTAACAAAAGCAATGTATGGGAGAAATGGTCCATTCGGCTCCCAGTCTCAGGCTGTGGTTCACCAGGCAGGGAAGTCACAGAAGCAAGAACTTGCAGCAGCTGGTCATTCACATCTGCAGTCAAGAAGTAGGCAGTGTCGAGTGTATGCTACTTCTCAATCCACTCCCTCCATTTTACAGAGTCGAGGAATGGCCCTTTGATGTTAAAGTGGGTGTTTCCACGTCAATCATTATAATTACGATAATTCCCCAAGTGCCCGAAGGGCTGTCTGCTGGGTGGCTCTAAATTCTGTCCATGACAGGGAGTGTGTCCTTCCTTCGCTTCACAGAGATATTCTAATTACACCAAACAGTATTGACCCTGAAGGAGGGAAAGTGCAGGAGAAAACAGTGTCTTACTCAAAGACATAGCACAGCACAGGCCAGCACTCCCTGAAAGAGGAAGAGGAGTGAGCCACCTCCCACATTTTCCTAATTCTCTGGCTAGAAGTTTAAACACTGTATTAATCATTTCAAAACAATGGCTGAATTTACGTCCGTTGACTACTGTTTATCTGCTTTAGTTTAATATTTTTCTGCTTTTTAGGGTGAGATTTCACACCTAGCTCAGGTTGACCTAGGATTCACTGTGTAACAGGCTGGCCTTGAACTTGCTGCAATGCCACCGTCTACTGGGTTCTAGCATTCTAAGTATGTGTCACAATTCCCAGAGAGAGTTTTACTTTTTTCCTCTTTTATAATTTCATAAGGGAATATTACTATGTGTCTCTTTCATGAGAGACAGGACAAAGGCCAGAAAGGGGATCTTGAAACTAGGGCTCATGGTAGATTTATTTGATGCCCATGTTTCACTAACCTGAAGACATGACACCTTCATTCAAAAGCATCCTCATCACTTACCGGTGTAGTGGCTTTCCAGTGAGGGCATGGATGAGCGACTACCTCATAGCAGCAAGACAGAACTGGAACATACTGCACGAGACAGGCTGGAACCTACCGCACTCCAGAGTTTATTCACAAGTGCAGCTTTTGGAGCTGGAATAAAGTTACACTTGATAGCACAAGAAGAAAGTTATGTTTCTTGGGAAATAGAATCAAAAAGAAGAGAGATAAGAAGCAAGAGATTTTGGTTGCGGTAAATAGATTAAAGAATATTTACTGCAAGCTCTTTTGTCTTATAATCTTCCTACGGACCCCTAATATTATGATTCACAAGAAGAAAAGTGAATGAGTTTGTCCAAATTCACACTAGGTAGACCCAAGCCACACAGCAAACAAGAAAGGACATGAGGTGGAGGAAGGAAACTAACATTGAGGACGTTTGAAAACTCTTGTGGAAACCTACTATTTTAAAGATCATCTTCATCTGAAGGCTGCTGGGAGAAGACTGACTTCCAGGCAGCTAGGATGAAGGTCTTAAAGCCCGCGCCCACAGTGACACACCTACTCCAACAGGGCCACACCTACTCCAACAGGGCCACACCTACTCCAACAGGACCACACCTACTCTGACAGGGCCACGCCCCCTAATAGTGGCACTCCCTGGGCCAAGCCTATACAAACCATCACAAGAGGCATCCCTTCTAGTGATAGTGGAACACAAAGGTACACTGAAGATGTAGAACTCTCAGTTCCCCCTGCACCATGCCTGCCTGGATGCCGCTATGTTCCTGCCTTGATGATAATGGACTGAACCTCTGAACCTGTAAGCCAGCCCCGACTAAATGTTGTCCTTTACTAGATTTTAAAAAGTGCACACACTCGTTGAATTGGAATCGCCCTACACAGAAGATAAAGGACCTGCTGGAAGCCACAAGTTTCCAATCAGAAAGCACAAATGCCAACTGTGAAATGCCCCACCTTGAGACACTACTCATGGGGTGACCCTGAGTAAACACAATGACCCAATAGGCTTTTACCATTTCTACTTCTTCGTCTCCTCCTCCTCCTCCTCCTCCTCCTCCTCCTCCTCCTCCTCCTCCTTCTCCTCCTCCTTCCTCTTCCTCCTCCTCCTCTTCCTCCTCCTCCTCCTCTTTTTTTGTTTTGTTTTTGTTTTTGTTTTTCAAGACAGGGTTTCTCTGTGTAGCCCTGGCTGTCCTGGAACTCACTCTGTAGACCAGGCTGGCCTCGAACTCAGAAATCCACCTGCCTCTGCCTCCCGAGTGCTGGGATTAAAGGCATGTGCCACCACTGCCCAATGCACCACCACTGCCTGGCCCTCCTCCTCCTCCTTCTCCTCCTCCTCCTTCTCCTCCTTCTCCTCCTCTTCTTCTTCCTCTACTTCACTTTTTATTGGTTCTTTGTGAATTTCACATCATCCACCCCAGGGCCAGCTCTCCCACCTGATATAGTGGCAAGAGGTGAGGGTTAGGGAACGCTTGTCCATGCCGTTGTCCATGCTGCCCTATGGCAGACAAGTTGTAGAACCACCTCTTCCAGGGTCGCTCCCTCAGGGCCGACACACCTGCTCCCCCACCACTGGAGTCAGCTCTACTGTGCAGCCCAGGTGAGGTGCAGGGGCTGCTCTCCTGAATGCTTCAGCAGGTGAAGGACAGAGCCAACTCTCCTGCTCTCATGCCCCCCTCCATGCCAGCTCCCCCACCTGCCACAGGTAGTGCCACAGTGGTACACCTCACTGATGCCATTACACATCAGACAAGAGGAAGGGCTGGATTTCCACACTCATGCCATCAGGCCACCTCACCTGCAATCCCCACATCCATAGCCAGCTCTACCCTGATGCTCAGGTGAGGTGCAGGGTCTGCTTTCCTGAGTGCTGCATCAGGGGAGGGTTAGGGAGAGCTATCCTGATCTGATGAACTTGGGGCCTGCTCTCCTGCCTGCCATAGGTGGCAAGTCAGGCGGGGGCAGGGGGTCATATCTCTCCCTTGCTCATGTCGCTGTCTAGGAGATAAGTGGTGGAGCCAGCTCTCCCACACTCACACCTTCAGGCTTGCTTGACCACAATCCCGTCACCACCAGGTCAGTTGTACTGCCCAGGCAAGGCACAGAGTCTGCCCTCCTGAGCACTGCAGCTGCTGATGGGCAGGGCCCGTTCTCTGGCTCTCATGACCCCAGGGCCAGGTCTCCTGCCCACCATAGGTGGTAAGGGAGGAAGGCATCTCTTCCTTGTTCACACCACCACATGGGAGTGGTAAAGTCAGCTCTTATCCTTAGGCTAGCTCACCTGAAACTCCCACAATTGGGGAGAAGGGCACTCTCCTGTATACTGGAGATATAGGGGTTGAATTCCAGAGCAGCTCTGTACAATACCCAGGTGAGGGATGAGGCTAATTCTACACAACTCTCAGATATCAACATGTCCCCAAGCAGCAGCCCAGACCAAGAACATCCACCTGGCCTTTGGTGGTAACAGACTCCTGCTTCTGCAGGATCATGGACACAGATGTGACCTCCTATGGTAGCACAGGCTAGGATCCCACCATGGTCCCAGGTGGCATCACTAGCTACTCACCTCTGGCTGTTCCTCACTACCCTTGTGTCTCCAGTTCTGTCTCTTCATTGTGCTCATATCCCTGTTTCTCTTTCTCTTCCAATTCTCCACCACTTACTTGGTTCTCTTAGAGGCACTCGAGGTCTCTGAGTGGCTTCAGGGCAGCTAGAAGGGTCTCAAAGCCCACGCCCACAGTGACGTACTTCCTCCAACAAGGCCACACCTCCTAATAGTGCCACTTACTCTCCGGGCCAAGCATATCCAAACCACCACAGCTTCCCTCTGTGGACCGTGATTCAAGATATGTAAGCCAAATAAAATCTTTCCTTTCCCAGTTGCTTTTGGTTATGCTATTTTATCACAGCAATGTTAATCCTAACTAAGACAGTACCAACTGCTTTCCAACTGGATTTAAGCCCACTCTACAAGAAGAAACATATGCCTTGCACTGCGAAAGTCTGCTTACGGCCCCCAAGAGTGAACCTTCTACTGCTATTTTATAAATGGGCACACTCTCAAACTTCCCTCGAAATTTGTGTCTCTCTACGTCTGGCTGTGGCACAGCTTTCAAGCCTTATCAGAGTTCCTATGTGCAGACAGTGGTGGTTAACAGGGAAACCCGCACTGGTCCAAGTGCAGGGCATGAGTATGCAGTGGGGGGAATGAGATGTCCCTGTAGTACAGGGTATTGAAGACTTAGTCCCCAGGTGGGTGTGATTTGGGGAGTTAAGAGTTGTGGCCTTGTTGGTAAAAATACGCGACTACTTGGGAGTCTTAGAGAATAAAAGGTCCTGAAATCCCCAATACCCTCTCTCTGCTCCCCGTTTGCAGTTTAAAATGCGAGCCCTGTGCTCTCAGCTCCTGCTCCAGTGCCATGCTTACCTGCCTGCCGCAATGGTGATGAACTCTTTTTTTTTTTTTTTTTGGTTTTTCGAGACAGGGTTTCTCTGTGTAGCCCTGGCTGTCCTGGAACTCACTCTGTAGACCAGGATGGCCTCGAGCTCACAAATCCGCCTGCCTCTGCCTCCCGAGTTCTGGGATTAAAGGCGTGCGCCACCACTCTTATCTCTCTGACACCATCATTCTTTCTCTGAGTCACCTCCGTTACTGTGTTTCGTTACGGCTATACAAAAAAAAGCAAATGCAAAGTGTCAGTGGAGAGCTCAGCCACAGGTGAATAGCACCCTCTTCCCCAGGCCTCAGGAGCCTTGGGAAAGAGGGGTAGAAAGATCTTAAGAGGCAAGGAGATGGGGGACTGGGGCAAACGAGTGTCATGTGAACATGACAAGACACTGGATTCATAAATTCACAGTACCTGTGGTTGCCTGGAGACCTGCACGTGATTAAGCCAGTCAACATTCCAGCATGGATAGGGGGAGGGGTTTCGCAAGCCCCGCCCCTGACTTCCTGGACTCTGTAGACCAGGCTGGCCTCAAACTCAGAAATCCACCTGCCTCTGCCTACCAAGTGCCGGGATTAAAGGCGTGCGCCACCACTGCCCGGTGCTACTTTTCTTTAAGGAGTGATTCCTGGTAGGTTGATCCACACTTAGGAGGGCAGCATAAACGGGACTGGATAAGCTATGAAAATAAGCTATAATGTTGAGAATGGGAGGGTGAAGGTTTTTTGGGAAGAATTAAGGGGGAAAATGGAGGTCATTATGAGCAAAACACATTCCATGCATGTGATTAATAACTAATAATATATTGCTTTATAATTGATAAAATAATGAAATATTATTTAGAAAGAGCAAGTGTGATGTAATGAGGAAATGCCACTGAGAAATTAAGAGATGTAAGTTTGCTACTTACTAAATGTGCACAGTTCATTGGGATGTGACACAGGAACTGTCACATGCTGAGGAGGACTCCGTGTGCAAGCAGGACCCAGTCATAGCTCCCAGGGGTGGGACAGACCCTGAAATCCCAAGCACCGAAGGGCTTTCTTGCCTTTCTACCTCGAGACTTCAAGAATACCTGATAGATTTCCTCTCTCCTTGTCTGGTGCTCATCATAAGCCACATACTGTTCTAAACATTGTTCAGCTTAAGACAAACAAAACTCAATTCCCACCAATGGGATGCATGGCAAAAATGCAAAGCCTCTTTCCCTGGAGTTTTTAAGATGATTGTCTGTTCAAGATCATACCAGGAGGGGCTGGCAAGGTGGCTCTATGGGTAAAGGCACTTGCTGCCAAGCCTGACGACCTGAGTTTCATCCCTGAGACCCACAGAGTGGAAGGAGAGGGCTGACTTTAGAAAGGTGTCCTGTGAACACCACACACACATTGTGGCACAGGAGTCCCTGTACACATATGTATTTACAAACTAAACAAATGTAATAATTGAAATTTTTAAAACATTAAAAGATTATCTCTGCTCACTTACTCTCTAGGAGACTTCTCTTTAGCTATATTCAAATGCATCTGTACATATCTAAGAAGTATTGTATGATAATTTAATATATAGAGCAATGCATAATGGTTAAGTCACAGCAACTAACATATTCATCTCAAACGTTAACTGTTCTAAGTATTTGGAATTCCCTCTCTTCTGGTTACTTTGAAATCTATGGTAGATTGGTTGCAAACTGTAACTATGTTACTGAGCTACAGAACGCAAAACTAATTTCCCTAGCTATGTCTTCCTGTCCCTTACCTAAGCCTCTCTACCCTCCCTCCCTTACCTCTCAGGCTCTAGTGCCCACTACACTTTTAAGTTTCCATAAATAAATATAGTATGTCCACCTTGGTTCTCTTAATGGGAAGACCTCCATTTCCACCTACTTGGATACAAACGATAGGGCTTCCTTCTTTTTCTGGCTGAGTAGCACTCTGTTGGTTAAGTCCTTACCTTGACTGTTGTGAATCTTGCTATGTTCAACGTAGGAATGTGGGTATCACTTTGCTATGATAATTTAGGTAGGATACAGTGGGTTTGCAGGGTAGTGCAGTTTCTGTGGATTAGCTGTACTGTTTTCCATAGCATTTATACTGACTTATATTTCCACCAAAGCTTTTAGGCAGTTCTTCTTTCTTATGTCCTCATCCACATCTGTGACATTTTGTCTTTTATAATAGCTATCTGTCTTAGTCAGTGATCTCATTGCTGTGAAGAGAAACCACGGTCATGGCAACTCTTAGAAAAGAAAGCATTTCATTGGCGCTGGCTTACAGTTTCAGAGAGTCAGTCCATTACTGTGATAGGAAGCATGGCGGCATATAGACAGACAGGGTGCTGGAGAAGGAGCTGAGAGTTCTCCATCTGAATCTGCAGACAGCAGGAAGACAGACTGGAACTGGTCCATCCCCAGTGACTCACTTCCTCCTAGGCCACACCTTCTAATCCTTCTCAAGTGGTGCCACTCCCTACTGATCAGCCATTGAAATCTGTGAGCCTATGATAGCCACTCCTATTCAAACCACCACACCATCCTACATAGGTGAGTTTCACTTTCATTTTGTTGAAAATAAACAATATTAAAGTTATTTCAACTGTTTAGGCCACTAGAGTTGTATATTGATGCTTATATAAATATACTTGTATGTCTTCTGAGAATTTAGCATCCAAATCCTCTTTTACACATTTTACTTATTTTCATACTGTGTGTGTGTGTGTGTTGTATGTCTGTGTGTGTGAGAGATGAGGGGACACGCGCATTCCACCGCATGGATGCTGACATCAGAGGATAACTTAAGGGAACTGACTCCCTCCTTCTACCATGCTGGTCCTGGAATCTCATTCAGATCATGAAACTTGCTGGCAAACGCCTTTACCTGCTGAGTCATCTCACTGGCTCTGAATTGTTTGATTCTTTTATGTATCATGGATATTAATCTTTGAGATGAAGATTGCAAATATTTTCTCCCATTTTTCACATTGTCTCTTCACATAGAAACTTTGTAGTTTGAGATTATTCTATTGGACTGTTTACACCTTTTAAAAAAATCACTCCAATATCATCACCCTCTCTCATCCCAGTGCCCCCTCACACAGATTCTTCCCCCCATTCCCACCTCTCCTTGGCCTCTGAGAAGCAGGAGCCCTCCTTGGGTATCAACAATCCCTTCCCCCTCAGCACATCAGGTCACTCACTGCAGCACTAGGCACATCCTCCCCCACCGAGACCAGACAAGGCAGCCCAGTTAGGGAAACGAGATCCACAGGCAGGCAACAGTGTCAGGAACAGCCCCTGCACTAGTTGTTAAGGGACCTGCATGAAGACCAAGCTGCACATCTGCTATATATGTGTGGGAAGCCTAGGTCTAGCCCATGCTTGCTCTTTGGTTGGTAGTTCAGTCTCTGCGAGTTCCCAAGGATCCAGACTAGTTGATTCTGTTGGTCTTCCTATGGAGTCTCTGACCTCAACTTTTCCACAAGACTCCATCTAATGTTTGGCTGTGGGATTTCTGTATCTGTTTCAGTCAGCTGCTGGATGAAACCACTCAGAAGACAGTTATGCTAGACTCCTGTCTGCAATCATAACAGAGTATCTTTAATAGTGTCAGGGATTCATTCTTGCCCATGGGATGAGTCCAATCCAGTCATTGGTTGGCCATTCCCTCCATCTTTGCTCCATCATTGTCCCTGCACATCTTGAAGGCAGGACACATTTTGGGTCGAGGGGTTTGTGGGGTGGGTTGATGTCCTTATCCCTCCACTGAGAGTCCAGCATAGGTACAGGCAGTGGCCACTTCAGGATCTATATCTCCCACTGCTACAAGTCTCAGTTAGAGTCTCCCCCATAGACACTCAGGGTCCTCCCCACCTCCCAGGTCTCTGGCATCTAGAGATGTGCCTCCCACCACCTAACACCAGTTTCTGTTCTCTCTCCCCCTACTCTCCCGACACTTGATCCTTACCCCCTCCCCTCCCCCTCCCCTCTCCCATCCAGTTCCCACCCTCCATTCACCTCTAATGACTATTTTATTTCCCCTTCTGAGAAATATTCAAGCAACCTCCCTTGGGCACTTCTTGTTACATTTGGCTTCTTTGGACCTATGGATTATAGCATGGGTATCCTGTACTTACTTAATGGATAATATCTACTTATAAGTGAGTACATACCATGCACGGCCTTTTAGATCTGGGTCACCTCACTCAGGATGATATTTTCTAGTTCCTTCTAGTTTCCTGCAAAATTCACGATGTTCTTGCTTTTAATAGCTGAGTAGTATTCCATTGTGTAAATGAACCACATTTTCTGTATCCATTCTTCAGCTACAAAACATCTAGGTTGTTTCCAGTTTCTGAGTATTACGAATAAAAATGCTATGAGCATAGTTGAGCAAGAGTCCTTGTGGGATTGTGGGTATCTCTTGAGAATGTGCCCAGGAATAGCTGGGTCCTAGGGTGGAACTACTCCTAATTTTCTGAGAACCCTCCAAACTGATTTCCAGAGCAGTTGTACGAGTTTGCACTCCCACCAGCAATGATGGAGTGCTCCCCTTGCTCCACATCCTCGCCAGCATCTGCTGTACTTTGCGTTTTTGATCTTAGTCATCTGATGGGTGTAAAGTAGAATCTCAGAATTGTTTTGATTTGCATTTTTCTGAAGACTACGGATGTTGGACATTTCTTTAAGTGCTTCTCTGTCATAGATACTCCTCTGTTGAGAATTTTCTGTTTAGCTCTGTACCACACTTTTAAATTGGGTTATTTGGGTTGTTGGTATCTAACTTCTTAAATTCTTTATATATTTTGGATATTAGCCCTTTGTCAGATGTACAGTTGGTGAAGTTTTTTACCCAATTTGTATGCTGTTGTCTTGTCCTATTGATGGTGTCCTTTGACTTACAGAAGCTTTTCAGTTTCATGAGCCCCATTTATTAATTTTTGCTCTTAGTGCCTAAGCCATTGGTGTTCTGTTCAGGAAGTCGTCTCCTGTGCCAATGAGTTCGAGGATGTTCCCTACTTTCTGTTCTATTAGATTTAGTGTATCTGGATTTACATTGAGATCATTGATCCATTTGGACTTCAGTTTTGTGCAAGGTGATAAATACGGATCACTGAGGGAAATTATAAGAACTCAGACAGGAAAGCAACCTGTAGGCAGGAGCTGATGTAGAGGCCATGTTGATGTAGAGGGATGTTGTTTACTGGCCTGCTCATCATGGATTCCTCAGTCTGCTTTCTTATATAACTCAGAATACGAGCCCAGGGAAGGCACCAACCACAATGGCCTGGGCCCTCCCTCCTCAGTCACTAATTAAGAAAATGCCCTACAGCCTGATCTTATGGAATCATTTTCTCAATTGAGCTTCCCTCCTTTCACATAACTCTAACTTGGGTCAAGTTGTTGAACCATCCAGCACAGACATCATAGCTGGGTCTGAATATTGGTTACTTCTCTCCCTTGAAAGCTTACATGGTACCTGCCAAACGATTTTTCAAAACATTGTTACTTGTGGCAGATAAACAAGTCTTCCTTTTAAATAAAGCTTTCCCCATTTTAATACCCCTCTCCATTAGGTCAGGCTGAGAGTGTCTGGAAGTACCTGAACATAACAATGCAGAAAAGTTTACCTGCAGTTGGCCTTGAGTTCTCAATGGCACTCATCACGATCTGTTTAATTACTCCAGCCATGCTGTGTTGGCTGCTGTGCTGGGGTCATTGGAAAAACTCAACCCCGTGGTACTTGGGATCCAGAACATCTTCTGCTGATTGAAGTCTGTACCCTGTGGAGATGTTTTAATGGGTTCCTTGAAGCGTGTCCTAAGAAATGCTGTCAACATGTATTCTTCCTTGTCAGCCCTGTTTTGTTAGGAATACTCTAGAGTTCTGTCTGTCTGCTTGCGGTTTACTGCTGTGTCCCCTGTCTAGTCTCAAATCTGGTGTAGCTATGCTCAACAAAGCAGGGGCAGCTGACTCGGGGGGAACATCATCAACACTGCTCCTCGAGAGACTGTTCCCCATCAGATAAATCACTAACACAGCCATCAGGTTCTGATACACAGCAATCATACCCTTGCCACCTGACCACTCACTTGGAAAAAAAACACAGTCAGCAGAGAGAGCAAAAGGCATATCCAGTCAGCCACACGGTGATGCTGTGGGGTTGACTGTAAACCCCCTGGCAGGGAGAATTTCAAAAGAAGGAGAAGGCTGTCATTAAAAAGGGATAACTTATCCAAAAACTCACACTGCAGTGTGAATTTTTAATAACAAAAATAATCTTTGACTCTAATAAAAGTAGAAGGTGGCATAATCATCTAAAAATCCATTGCTGCTTAAACCAGGCACAGTGGAAGTTTCATTCTGTAGCGCCCTGCAAGCCCAGGACTGAGGCTCGTCAGAACACTGTGCATTAGTTCCACATTATTGCTTATTTGTACATTAGCATGCTCCTACAGAGGGCGGCAGTAGACCGCCCATCAATTTACAAGTGTGTATTCTTTATGCACGTATTGCAGATACATTCACATGTGGGCAAATGACTCATCATAGATTGTTGGACACTCTTTAAAATGGAGCTTAGGGAGAGCTAGGGCTAGTGGTTCATGCTTAGAGGGTTGAGGCAAGAGGGTTGCAAATGTGAGGTCAGCCTAGAATATACTGTAAGACTTGGTCTTAGGGGACAAAAGGTTCTGGGGCCAGCTAGATGGTTAAGATGGTTGCTACCAAGTCTCATAACCAGAGTGCCCCCAGGGCCCCATTGTAGAATGAACAGAGAACAACTTCTGCAGTTTGTTCTCTGTTCTCCTGTACACACACACACACACACACACACACACACACACACACTAAATAAGTGTTTAAAAAATCAAACCAAATGTCATTTATTGACTACTGTCTTAGTTAGGGTTTTACTGTTGTGAATAGACACCATGACCGTGGCAACTCTTATAAGAAAATTTAATTGGGTCTGGCTTACAGGTTCAGTTCTTTATCATCTGGGAGCATGGCAGCATCTAGGCAGGCATGGTGCAGGAGGAGCTGAGAGTTCTACATCTTCATCTGAAGGCTGCTAGCAGAATACTGACTTCCAGGCAGCTAGGATAAGGGTCTTAAAGCCCATTCCTACAGTGACACACCTACTCCAACAGGGCCACACTTTCTCATAGTGCCACTCCCTGGGCTGAGCATATACAAACCATCACAATTACTAACTAAATAAAGTATATCACACAACTGAATAAATCAGTTGAAAAGGGAGATATTTTGAGGGGAAGATTTTTGAAATAGAGTCTTCATGAGTTCTTGACCAAATCTCCTGAGTGCTGTCACTACAAGTATGTGTCAGCATACCCAGCTCAAAATAAAACATTTATGGGTCGGTGGATGTAGCTCAACGGTAGAGTACGGGTTTAGGTCCTGGATTTGATCCCCAACACCAACACACACCAAAAATTAGTTACATGTTAATATGGGGAGCGTTTCCTGACATAATGTTAAGTGAAGAATGCGAAGCATGGAGAGAGTGTACATATATACACGTGTATAAGTGCACCCTGGGAAGGAAAGGGTTATCTGACCTAAACTTACCCTGGAAAGGTCACAGTTTATTATTTCAGGAAGTCAAGGCAGAGACCTGGAGGCAGAACGAGGAAGAAGTCTGTTTGCTGGCTTACTCTTTGGCCCCTCCCAAGACCTGCCCAGGAAAACGGGCTACTCACAGGAGGAGGAACTTTCTAAAGATTTATTTTATGTATGTGAGTACACCGTAGCTGTCTTCAGACACACCAGAAGAGGGCATCCAACCCCATTACAGATGGTCGTGAGCCACCATGTGGTATTGGGAATTGAACTCAGGTCCTCTGGGAGAGCAGTCAGTGCTCTTAACCGCTGAGCCATCTCTCCAGTCCTGGGCTGAATTTTCATACATCGATTAAGACAATCAAGACAATATCTCACTAACAGACTTATACGAGGCAGGGGTACTCACTTGTGACTGTTTTTTTTTTTTTAGGTGATTCTAGGTTGTGTCAAGTTGTTAATTAATACAAATGTATCAGTGGAGAATACATGACTATATTTACATTGAATTTACATGCTTATAATGTAAATTGCATTATTTAATTACACTAAAATAATATAAATATAAATTATATTTACATACAGAGGAAGACCAAAGGCAGGAGGAAAAACTTTTACTATGTGTGTTTTTACAACTTAGCGTTTTTAACCAATGTTAATTTAGTACCTATGAAACAATTTAATTCAAATTTGAATCGAATGTTTTTCTCTATGAGTCATTTGAAAATGAGCCTCTTTATGCTATGAAATGATTTTACAGTTTTCCTGCCTTTTTAAATTTTTGTTTTCTTTTTCAGGACAGGATTTCTCTCTATAACAGCACTGGCTGTCCTAGAACTTGCTTTGTAGACCAGGCTGGCCTCAAACTCACAGAGATCCACCTGCCTCTGCCTCCTGAGTGCTGGGATTAGGCACACACCACCACGCCCAGCTAGGAAATGATTTTATGAATTTATGTGTATCAGTGCCTGCTTTTCAGGGGGGTCATGTTAAAGGTCACCCTGTCTCAGCACTGTTCTCTCATACTTAAGTTCAACACAAGACTTATCACATTACTATAATTTAACAAGCAAAACCTTTACAAATAACTTGATTATACATAGTTCTCTTGACACTAAAGTGAGTGAAGAAAATTGCAAGGGGAACAATTTACATTATATCGGGCGTCCATGTGCAGCGCATATTTACGAAGGAGCTGAGGCAAATTTTCAAACACAACTGTGGTATCTGAATACCTCATTGTTGATTCAAATTGTTCACACAAGCAGCATGTACCACCACCAAGTGATTCATGTTTACATATAAAGAAAAACCATACAATAAAACAATATCATGTTTGCTGACCAAAAAAATAAAAATAAAAATTATCACGATGAAATTGATGGGCTTCTGTTATTGCAGAAATGCCATCAATTGATCCATGGAGAAAAGTTACATCTGAACGTCACTTTAGCCAAGTGATGAAGAATTCTGGAATAAGCCCAACCTGAAATGGAACCACTGTACGCACCGCCCAGGGTGACTGTCTTCAGAAGAAGGACTTTCCTATCACACAACAGAGTCTTCCTTATAGGATTTGTTTCTATATAAATTGGCTAACACAGACATCTACCTAAACTTCACCCAACAGATCTTCTTCCATGTTAAATCATTTTTTCATTAAATGATTCTTTCTACACTTAAATATATGCATGCTAAGAAACAATACAAAAATAAAAAGAATCCAAAGTCTACAGGAAAAAAAAATGGCCTCCAAGGAACAGTCTGTAGGGGATGAAACTATTCTGCTGCTCAAACACTTCTCAGTGAAGTAACTCAGAAATGGTCCAGGACCGAGAACTTTGTGAATTCCACAGTTTAATCCCCTAAAAATCCCCAAATATTTCAGAAGGAGATTAAACTATTAACATTTAGCATCGCACATAAAACAGATGCTGGTTTCATGAACAAACACAGAGAGCTCATCATAGATAACTGTCTCCAAAGACAGGAAGACAAATAACAAAACTGTTCTGTGCAAGAAAAGAACCAGGGCTTGTGGGTCTCGAGCTACAGATAGCTAACCAGGGAAGAAAGGTGGACTTGGAGGAGAATTCTGAAGTTAGAGAATACACAGCAACTTCTGAGTGGTAGGGACACGTAAGGGCATTTGAGTGCACTATAGTTAAATTCAATTACACGCAGTTTGTGCAACGTGACCTCCACATATCCCTGAGCTGTCAGGACATTGGGCAGTGAAGGAGTTGGGGTTATATCCAGAAAGAAGAAAGAAGAATTATGTAGAGGTAGGCAGAAGAAAAAGTAGTATACAGGTACAGTGGAGAAAGAGACTTCCAGAAGTGGCGAGGCACAATTAAGAGCCAAAATTCCAAGCTCTCCCAGGTGACCTCAGAGAGAAAACATGGGAAGAGTAGCAGGGTTACCTCCCTTCACACCCCCTATGGACTGAAGTACTAAGTTTGTTCATTCAATCTCTAAGGATAGGGTCACCCATCCATGCGCAGCTTCCACTAGCTCTCATTCTCTCTGGCCTTCTACAGGTGGAGGAAAGACTAAAAGCAGGAGCAAGAGCTCCTGGCACCCGAGACTGGCGGGACAAAGGCAGCACACAAGTTCGGGGCATTGGTAAACAAGAGGCATCAAAGGAAGACACCTTCTCAGGAAGACGTCAGTCTCAATCGACATCATGCTTGCTTGAGCAGACCTGACACAGATTACTAGCTAATGTTTTAAATATTGGTCGTCTAAATTTAAGTTCGCACATGTTGTGAGTAATCAAATATCAGGTTACATACGGAATGCTGCTGGGAGGAAAATATCCAATCTACAACAGGACACATATGATAGAGATTTTTAAAAAAAAAAAAAATTTTTTTTCAGATGAAATGATTCCCACCCAGCAGTCTACACAGAAGAATTAAAATTAGCTCAAGAAAAAATCTTGTCCCCCTTAATTCTTCTCGGTTGTTAGTAGAATGCTTTTGCAACTCCGTCAGATAATAGTCCCACCTTCTGAGATAAAAATGAAAGGAGAAAACAGCCAGTTCACACCCACAAGGTCACTCTCCACTCTCCATTCCCAGCAGCCTGTGAGTGGGTGCATGCTATTAAACTGAACTTTTAATGCCTCCTGATGTGGAAGGAAGCTTGCCATCTTAAGGTCTGTGCTGAAATCCACACTTACCTGTGTACAGAGTTGAGGCCATCAAACTAGACGTTGAGCATAGGCTGTGGTGCAACGAGAGAGACGTGTTAGAAAGAGACTCAAACTCTTCCCTATGATGAAAAGCTTATAGACATACATAAGCTACATCGGTGTCCCTAGCTGATCTTGTGACACATATTAATATGACAGGAGAAATGAAATTTGGAACTTTGCCTAGCGTAAGATATGATTTTAATAGTAAATGTGAGATGACCCAGTGATCCTGCAAGTAAGTACCCTTCAGCTGAAAACGCCACCATCTCATGGGAGACAGAGGGAGAAGCACAGCTCTCCTCTATAGAAAACACCCACAAAGACCCAAAGCAACCTCTTCATTTAACTATAAGCCCATCAAAACTTCGCAGAATATGACTACTTTATTTATGTCAGCAGACCACACATTCTGTTCCCTTCTCAAATTTTTATGAGTTCCTAGTCAGAATTTTAAAATAAATGTAAGTCTTCAGAATCCTAAAAAAATTTCTGCTCTGAAATTAACAGTTGCCGACACCAGCAGACCTGGAAATAGATTAAATCATATTCCTCTTTGAAATTCCAAAACACTTACTCTTGAAGCTAAAGAGATATCTTAGCAATTAAGAATGCTTAGTGCTCTTACATAGGATTCAAGTTTGGCTCCCAGCCCAATGTGTGACAGCTCATAATTACCTATAACTCCAGCTCCGAGGGATCCAATGAACTTTTCTGGCTTCCTCTAGCAGTGAAGTCACACAGACAAAAGTGAGCGTGCGTGGACACCACCACCCCCCTCCCACACACAGGCACACATGCACATACACACACACAACACAAGTGAAAACATAAAATGTTTAGGGCTGGAGAGTTGGCTCAGCAGTTAAACACACTTTCTGCTCTTCCAGAGGATCCAGGATCGGGTCTCAGCACTCATGTGGTAGTGTACGCTATCTGTAACTCCTGTTCCAAATCCCTATCCTGGACTCTTGGGTCACTAAGCACAGACATATATGTAAGCAAAACACTCATACGCATCAAATTAAATTAAAAAATAAAATATTTTTAAACCATTTGCCCTTAAAAGCCTAGCTACTTAACATAAATCATTTTATCCTTTAAAATGAATTCAAAAGGATCATAGTTGGATTTATTGGTTCTGAGAACCTAATTATCAACAATAAAAATAGGGGAATAAAAAGTGACCAACATCAGTGTGTACCATAAACACCTTGAAGTCTTGATCAGCATGAAACTGTGAAAACCATGTTTAATTTGATAATATCAAGTGTGAAACATCCCCCTTTTTTGTATTTTGCATATAGTTTGATGGTGAGTAGAGATGCTTGCCATGCTTCTTGGCAGTTCTATCTGAAAAGGGGTCTTTGACAATCTACAGTGTCCCAAATGCAAACTGTCAGTGTCTCGCTATTCACAAGGTATGACTTGTCTTAAAGCATAGACCCAAGCCAAGGATGGTGGTGAGGACCTATAACCCAAACACTTAAGGATAGCTTGAGCTACATAGTGACTCAGAGAAAGCAAAACCAATCAAAGCATAAAATAGAAAGCTGAAAGTTATGGCCAATAAACAACCCACTTAGTACCAAATAGTACTGCAGAGAGAATATCTTGTGTGTGTATGGATGGATCACCTGTCAAAAAGCCAATGGTCTGTGGCTTAGGCAGGAAACAGATGTGGGACATCCTGGAGGAGAAAGAATTGTGGAGTAGAGCCAGGCAGAAGACTTGCTGGGAGATCCGCCCAGGAAGATGAGGAGACAGATGTGTGATACCTGAGCACCAGCCACGTGGCAGAATGTAGGTTAAAATAAACAGGTTGCCCTAAGTTATGACTTTAGTCAGAGAAGAACCTAGCTAAATAGCTGAGATATTTGTAAATATATTTTGATTCTGAGTCTTATTTCTGGAGGCATGGGACTGGGAGGAAGAACCAGGCCCCAACTTCAACACAGCACATATTAAGAATGTTAATGAAAATAACACTCATTGTGGAGATTCCTAAAACATAACACTATTGACTTCTTATACCTCCAGGTCCCCTCATCCAAGGGTACAAAATCACACAGTAGAGCTTTCAAAGGCCAAGATTATTCTAGAGGTTAAGACAGAGAAGACAGCATTTACTCCCTTGACACACACAAAGCTCACTGGATACTGAGTAACAGGAAAGCACTTGGACTTGGCTAACAGCTATTTTTAACCTTGAGCTGTGAGTGCTTCTGAGGTTCTTGATGCTGTGGAGACAGACACGCCTTCAATCTAAGGCTGGAAATCCAGTCTCTAAGGTGTAACAGACATGGTCTCAGGAGGACCTCTCACAGGTTTGTTTGTTTGTTTGTTTGTTTGTTTAGAAGAAAGAGTAAATGTAGCCTTGGCTATGAAGTTGGCTTGCTTTTAAAAATTATTATATTGATTAAAAATACAAATGTGCAATGTTTTAAAGGGTAGAGACAAGACCACACTTTAGAATTTAAAACAATAAGCAAGGAAACACGATTTGACAATTTCAAGAGAACAAAACTAAAGTTGTTTGCTGTCTTAGTCAGAGTTGCTATTCCTGCACAAACATCATGACCAAGAAGCAAGGTGGGGAGGAAAGGCTTTATTCAGCTTACATTTCCACATTGCTGTTCATCACTAAAGGAAGTCAGGACTGGAACTCAAGCAGGTCATGGATCAGGAGCCGATGCAGAGGCCATGGAGGGATGCTTGTTACTGGCTTGCTTCTTCTCCTGGCTTGCCCAGCCTGCTTTCTTATAGAACCCAAGACTACCAGCCCACAGATGGTACCACCCATAAAGGGCCCTCCCCCTTGATCACAAATTGAGAAAATGCCCTACGGCTGGATCTCATGGAGGCATTTTCTCAACTGAAACTCCTTTCTCTGTGATAACTTCAGCTTGTGTCAAGTTGACACACAAAACTAGCCAGTACAATTAACCCCTTGTCAACTTGACACACAAACACGTCACCCTTACTTCCTTATTTATCCCCAAGATCTAAATAACTTTAAAAGTCCCACAGTCTTTGCAAATTCTTACATATCAACATTTCAGTCCCTTTTAAACATCGGATCTCTTAAAATTCTTTTAAATTTTTTTTTAAAAGTCTTTTAAAAATTCAAAGTCTCTTAACTGTGGGCTCCACTAAAATACCTTCTTTCTTCAAAAGGGAAAAATATCAGGCCACAGTCACAATCAAAATCAAAATCAAACTCCAACCATCCAGTGTCTGGGATCCACTCACGATCTTCTGGATTCCTCCAAGGGCTTGAGTCACTTCTCCAGCTCTGCCCTTTGTAGCACACACCTTGTCTTCTAGGCTCCAGATGCCTGTACTCCACTGCTGCTGCTGTTCTTGGTGGTCATCTCATGGTACTGGCATCTCCAAAATACTGCTGTCTTCCGCTGCAACTAGGTTTTACCATGGTGCCAAGCCTCACATCCTTTGCATGACCCCTTCAGTCCTGGGCTGTCAATTGCAACTGAGGCTGCACCTTCACCAATGGCCTTCCACAGCCTCTCACAGTGCCCAGGTCTCAGCTGCTCTTCATGACTCCTTCACGCTTTCAAAACCAATACCACCTGGGTGACTCTTACACATTACCAAGTCCTGCCACAGCACAAGGTACAGCCTTGACTATCTCTGGAACACAGCTTTTGTGCTCTCAGAAAACACTTCTCAGAAGATGTCATCTCAATGATGCTGGTCTCTTCCTAATCACCACCAATTTCCCAGCTCCAGCTAACCAGCATCAATAGTCGCAGTAATGCAATGGTTTTGCTTTAGTAGTTCTGGTATCTTGTTAAATCACAGCTGATTCTTCATCTGCAGCTAACTAAAACCACAGAATCTTCACAGTCAAAATAACAATGGCCCTGATAAGAGTCTTTACTCTTCCCTCTGAAATTTCACAAGCCAGGCCTCCATCTTCTGCACTGTTCTCAATATTATCTTCCAAGCTCCTACACAACATCCCACAGAGCTCTTAACACCAAATGGATCTTCTAGCCCAAAATTCCAAAGACCTTCCACAGTCCTCCCCAAGACATGGTCAGGTTGTCACAGGAATACCCCACTACGCTGGTATCAATTTGTCTTAGTCAGGGTTTCTATTTCTGCACAAACATCATGACCAAGATGCAAGTTGGGGAGGAAAGGGTTTATTGAGCTTACACTTCCATGCTGCTGTTCATCACAAAAGGAAGTCTGGACTGGAACTCAAGCAGGTCAGGAAGCAGAAGCCGATGCAGAGACCACGGAGGGATGTTCCTTACTGGCTTGCTTGCTTCTCCTGGCTTGCTCGGCCTGCTTTCTTATAGAACCCAAGACTACCAGCCCACAGATGGTACCACCCACATGGGACCGTCCGCCCTTGATCACTAATTGAGATAATGCCTTACAGCTGGATCTCATGGAGGCATTTTCTCAACTGAAACTCCTTTCTCTGTGATAACTCCAGCTTGTGTCAAGTTGACACACAAAACCAGCCAGTACATTTGCTGAGCCTCTTCTGCTCTTGTCTGCTACTCGGGACCCTTTGTTCACCCACACTCCCAGTAACCCTCCAGGAAGCCACTGCCTATCCACAATGCCTGTTTGTATGGACTTGCAAACATTTGCATGTCTTCAATCAAAACTGTAAACATGAGATCACTGACACACAAACTATTTTCACCTTCAATTTGCAATGTTAAATAGAACAATTTCATTCTCCTGAGTGACAGGGAGAAGAAAAACTCAAATCCTATAGCTATTGGAATAATTTGAGTCTTTGCTACAGGTGAACATATATTGCCATCTACTGTTGAGAAAAAGGAAAATGGTCAAGCCAAAAGTTTTTTAGCCTTATTGAGGTTTTAGACGCGTTATACAATTAAAATGGGGAAAGCATAGTTAAACATAGTCACTTTATTCTCATGTATGTGGAACTTAGTATTCATAAAGTCATTTCAAACAAAACAGAATAGAACATGTAATAAATAGAACATGTAGTAAATGAGGAGAGTTTTCCCCTAAAACCAGAGAAATTGTATGAATAAACTATTCCCACTTTTGATTAAAAATAGAAAACAAATTATGTTTTATCAGTTTCCATCTGGCTCTCCACATTTGTTACTATAATATAGGAGAAGAAATGCACTGGGCCGGGTGTGGTCTCACTCACCTTTAGTGCCAACACACGGGGGCAAGTGGATCTCTGAGTTCAAAGCCAGTCTTTTCTACAGTTAAGTTCCAGGTTAAGCAGACTTACACCGTGAATTTGTCTCCCTCTCTCCTAAAACTGTAAGTGGTATCTCCCCCTCCCCCCTTTTAACCGTCTGGGTCCTTTATTTCTTTTTGTACATTAGGCCATGCAATGGGCTCCAGCAGCTCACGCTCTTCCCAGTTAGTACTCGCTTGCGTCTCTGGGTGGTGCAGGCTGGAGCTTCAGCTGAGCCCAGGCGCCTTTTCCGTGGGTTCCCTCTTCCTTCTGATCATTTCTGTCACATTTCAGGAAGCTGTCTCTGCTCTTAGAATGCTTGATGTACTCAGTCCGCATGTTGATTCTCTTGGCAAGAATGTGATGGCGCACGCCTTTAATCCCATCATTTGGGAGGCAGAGACAGGCAGATTTCTGAGTTCAAGGCCAGCCTCGTCTACAGAGTGAGTTCCAGGACAGCCAGGGCTACACAGAGAAACCCTGTCTCGAAAAACCAAAAGTAAATAAATAAAAATAAAGAAAGAAAGAATCTTGCCCTTAACTTGCTTGCTTCCAATGATATACACGGCTTTGCCGGGTGACATTGTAGACGCGTCCTGTTTTGCCAAGGTAAAGCACATGATGTATTCCTTTTTGAGCTGTGCCAATTCCTGTGATGTCTACAATATCACCCTTCTTGTAGATTCTCATGTACGTGGTCAAAGGAACAACTCCATGTTCCCTGTAAGGCCTAGAGAACACATAGGACGAGTCCCTCCTCTTGCCCCTTGTGTCTGTTATTTTGGTGAGTTACTGGGAAGTGGCTGCCAGGGCCAAAAGCTGTATTTCCCCCTTTAAAATACCTCAACTTCATTTCAAAAGTTAACTTCACACTGCACAGTTTCTCTTCTTTGTCTTCTCATAAAACCCACTAAAAGTGCTTATGACAAAGTATTTAATTTTGTATTCAATTTTGAATAAGTTTTCCTTAGAAAATTATGGTAGTTATTACTTAGCCTGTGTTAGGCCTCTAATCATACATGCCTAAGCTCAGATATAGAGGAAGCCACTGTACATTGTTTAAAAAGCTGCCACAAGGCAGCAGCCGAGCAGTGGGGGCACACGCCTTTAATCCCAGCACTCGGGAGGCAGAGGCAGATGGATTTCTAAGTTCGAGGCCAGCTTGGTCTACAGAGTGAGTTCCAGGACAGCCAGGGTTACACAGAGAAACCCTGCCTCAAAAAAAAAAGTCGGGCATGGTGGTGTACACCTCTAGTCCCAGCACTCAGGAGGCAGAGGCAAGAGGATCTCTGTGAGTTTAAGACCAGCCTGGCCTACAGAGCAAGTTCCTGGACAGCCAGAGCTACACAGAGAAACTCTGTCTTAAAAACAAAACAAAACAAAACAAAACAAAACAAAACAAAAAGTGCCACAAAACAACACATCTGAATCAGAGAATCCAGCCATGTTCCACATCTCCTGCTAGTCAAGGGGGATGGAGTCTGAGCCCTCAGACCAATCATGGTGAAGAATGGCCTGTCTGTGTTCTGGGGGCTGGTGTAGTACTGGAGGAAATGGTTTCCTAGGAGACATTCGGTTGGTTTTGCACATCAAAAAGCATTTTTTCCTTCAAAGAATACTTAACTCTGTCAACAACCAGGCTTCGCTCTACTTTTAAATTTTAATTATTTTTATTATTATCGTCACAGTGTATATGAGTGTGTGACATATGAGTGTGTGTATCATGTGTATATGTATGTGAGAGTGCATGTACATATGTATGATGTGTGTGTATGCATGTATGTATGATGTGTGTGTGTGTGTGTGTGTGTGTGTGTGTGTGAGTCCAATCCCCAGTGCTGTAAGAAGGAAAGCTTCTCATTCCTCAAAGAGCTTCATGGTCTAGGATGGTGAGAGAGCAGCGAACCTCACAGCTTGATGGGAAGAACAAGTTAGACTGTCTGTGATAGAAGGAACATTGCTCTGTAAGGTAAAAAGTGACACATTGGTTTCTGCTTAGAGTGACCCAGCAAGAATCTTGGGAGCTGTGGTGGTAGAAAACTGAACAGCTCGTGACCAGCAGAGAAAGGATGTTTTCTAAGACCCTTAGGGTCAGGGATCGATGTCACGTACTCAGTGAACAGCAAGAGTCTCCTAAAACGGATCGTGCCGTGTGTAGCTGGAGTCACATGGGGAAGACAGCGAACATAGGAAGTGGGAGGGAACTGGAGTAAGCCATGCTAGACAGTTGTCACAGAGGGACATCACATCGGAGGGACACAGCCAGGCCAGGCCACTAGCTGCTCAGCTTAGAGGCAGAAGTCAAGAGTGGACTTTAACATTGCCTGGACTCTGGGGGAATAGCAATTGGGCCAAGGAAGAGAAGGTACAGAGGGACACGAGGAAATCAATTGATTTTGCTTTTTATTAGTTCTTTGAGTTTCATACAACGTGTCTTGATCATATTCACCGCCACCCTCCAATGTTTCCCAGACACCCCTCTCTTCTCCAACCCAGCCACACCTCTGTGTCCTCCCCTCCCCTCCTCCAGACCCATTCACGGTATCCAAATGTTTTAGACGCACGGCCTTCCACAGGAGTGTGATCAGCTTATAAGGGGCTGCATGCTTAGAGAAAATTCTGTCGCTCCTCAACAGCTAGCAATGATGTCACATCTAAAGGTGGAATTAACTGTGTGCTCAAATCCCTTCCTCATGTTGAGATTTGGTCTAGTTTGGGCTTGCACAGGCTGGTCCAAACATGGTGAGCTGGTATATGCAGCTGCCCTGGATGGAACTATTTTAAAACAAACTTTTATTCACTAGGATATTTCTGATCCTTTTATGGTATAACTGTTTAAGGTTGTGTGTTATCATCACTTTTCTAATAAAGCTGTTCTTTACCATTAAAAAAAAAAAAGCTTTTATTTTGAAATACTTAACAGATTCATGGGAAGCTGCAAGGATAACAGAGCAGTTCCGGGTGTTCTTCGACTAGTTTATTTTATATAACAATAGCCCAATCTCAAAACCAGGAAATTCACATAGATACAATGTGTGTGTGCAAGCATGCATTCTCGAATGTGTATCTGTGCTTCTTTGTCATGCTGTCCTGTGTAGACTTGTATAACCAACAATAAGATCAAGAGACAAGACTGCTTCATCTACCCCTTCATAGTCAATTCTCTACCTTCCTTCCGTCTGCCAAACTTATCCCTGGCAACCATCGATCTGTCCTTCGTCTCAGCAATTTTCTCATTTCAAAGATACTACAAGGATGGAATCATATCGAATATGACCTTGTGTAACTCGCTTGCTTCATATTTGATCATGTAGATCAATCAGAATCAAGATACCTAAGATGTATCCAGGTTATTATATGGTATATAATGGTTTGAATATGCTTGTCCCAGGGAATAGCACTCTTTGGAGATGTGACCTTGTTGGAGTAGGTGTGGCCTTGTTGGAGGAATTGTGTCACTGTGAGCATGGGCTTTAAGATACTCCTCCAAACCACATGAGAGCCAGTCTTCTCCCAGCAGCCTTCAGATTAAGATGTAGAACTCTCAGCTCCTCCTGCACCATGCCTGCCTAGACACTGCTATGTTCCCACCTTGATGATAATCGACTGAACCGCTGAACCTGTAAAGCCAGCCCCAGTTAAGTGTTGTCCGTATAAGAGTTGCCTTGGTCATGGTGTCTCTTCACAGCTGTAAAACCCTAAGACATACGTACTGTGTCCAGTTCAATCCTCTTTATTCTATATTCAAATTGTGAATACAAGGTAGCTTGATTCACCACTGACTAAGGAACATTTTGGTTGCTTCCAGTTTGGGGCTGTTTAAAATAAAGTTGCTATGGACAGTTGTGTATAGGTTGTGTATGAATGTTCATTTTCATTTTTCTAGGATAATGCTCAGAACTGTCTGCTGGGCCATCAAAGAAGTAAGTGTTCACACACACACACACACACACACACACACACACACACTACTGAATGAATAATCCTTCCAATTAAGAATCATTTATTCCACATCTTAGATGTAGAAGGGCCAGGAGTGGTGACACATACTTATAACCCCGGAATTTAGGAAACTAGACCACCACATACTCCGTTGCAGGCCAGCCTTAGTTGCCTAGTGAGAATTATCTCAGAGAGAAATGAGTTAAATAGGAAGTGGGGTTAGAGAGAAAAGTGAGAGGGACGGAGAATGATGGCTGTCAGGGGCTTGGGAGATACGTAGCCCCGGAGCTGAATCTGGTGTTACCGTAATCAGTTGTTGGACTTGGGGAATCAACTAACCCTGCTATAGTTTTGTCATTTTTTTCTGAAGTGGAAATTCCTGTAACCTCTCAATGGCTACAAAACAGTACCTAGTAACAGCAGGGTAATTTCCTACTCTAGCATTCACCAAACTAGCAGAAGTTCTGGGTACCAGATACACAGTTCTGCTAACTATTAAGTGAGAAGGGAACAGAGCAGAGTAGAACCAGGAGTGTAAACTTAATTAAGAGAAGCAGGGGCTGGGCAAGTAATCCCACAGACTGAGAGGCTGAGGCAGGAGGTCAGTGAGCCTACAGGGAGGTGAAACCAGCCTGTGTAACAGCCAGAACGCCTGGGCAGGGACAACCAGGAGACATGCTGAAAAGTCAGAAAGTTGAGTTAGGAAACCTAAAGGTTAACTAGCATTTAGAATTGAACAACTGAACAGAGACCTGAAATAAAAGTTCCAATTTTCACCTAGGGAAAACAACACCAAAATCTAAAAGGTGTGGTATGTGATTGCTAATTTCAGCCCAACAAGGTTCTAGCTACTGATTGTTGCCAAAGCCACAGATATTTTGACACATTCAGACACAGAGACCAGAGAAAGGCTGAACAGTTGTTATATTCAGTTCATCAAACGCTGACTCCTCCCCTGCATGAGGTCTAGGACTAAGCTTTAAAATAAAGGTGGACCATGCTGGAGCGCTGACGGGTGATGGGGTGATGTCATTTAAGAGAGGGCAGCAGCCAGGCAGTGGTGGTGCACGCCTTTAATCCCAGCACTCGGGAGGCAGAGGCAGGTGGATTTCTGAGTTCGAGGCCAGCCTGGTCTACAGAGTGAGTTCTAGGATAGCCAGGGTTACACAGAGAAACCTTGTTTTGATAAACCAAAAAAGAGGGGGGGTGAGGCAGCTCCAGGTGGGAACCTAGACTGGTAGAAAAGATCAAATAAAAGCATAGAGTTTGGCACCATGTCAAGTTAAAGGAGACCAACCAAAAATAAAAGGCAGGAATCGTCCTAAATCCAGTCAGTCCAGTGATGGAAGCAAGTGGAATGGACACATCTCTGATTCCAAACCAGGCTTCTGAGGTGAAGCAATGGATCAGCACGTAAGGGTGCTTGCTACCAAGCCTGACGATCTGATTTCAGTCCCCAAGGCCGATTGATGGAAGGAGTCAACTGACCTCCATGGTTTTCCTCCCACACAAACATCATGGCATCCATGTTACCCCTAAGTATGTAAATAAGAAAACAGATGTAATAGGGTGGACTTCTTGCTTGTTGTCTATGTTCTGTCAACTGCTGCTTCTGGGAAGCCCTGAACACTGAGTGTTTAGAAAGAAATTAAAGTCCTGCTATAAATGATTTGAAGAATGGAAAACAAACCCCAAGGTTATCTCATGTAAGATTAGTATAAGGTAATGCATTGATTAATATGCTTTGGGGTGAAGTTAACAGGAGACTCTAACCGAAGGCATCTCCCACAATAAAAAAAAAAAGTTAAAATTCTTCTTGTGGAAGAAACCCTGGAACTCAGAGGATGTCCAAGAGCCACACATCCAGGGCCTTAGGGCAGGCCCACACCACACTCTTGGTGCTTCCTGTCGTCTTCCTCACACCAGCTGCTATGGCCACAGAGTGAAGACCCGTGCATGGGAGTTTGATGTAATAAGAGTTGGCTTTTAAAGTGTGGTGTGATGATTACTCCTGTAATCTCAGCATAAGTCTGAGACAAAAGGATCATGAGATCAATGCCTGCCAGGGCAACACAGTGTTCCAAAACAGCCAGATTTGACCATGTCCCCTAACCCCTAAATGTCAGCTAAGGTTACCTATTTGGTGGGGACAGGGCATTGATGAGGACAGGAAAGCACAGAAAGCAGTTTAGGGACAAGAATCCCATTCATGGTCTGGGTCATGAGATACAGAAGAATTCAGTTGAGGTCAGGCAGAGTGAGAAAAGAGAAGATCTGCTTTTATAACTTCAATTTTTTTTTTTTTTTTTCGAGACAGGATTTCTCTGTGTAGCCCTGGCTATCCTGGAACTCACTCTGTAGACCCGGCTGGCCTCAAACTCAGAAATCCACCTGCCTCTGCCTCCCAAGTGCTGGGATTAAAGGCGTGGGCCACCACTGCCTTTAACTTTAATTTTTTTATGTCATGTGTATGAGTGTTTTGCTTACAGCTCATGCCTGTGCCTGGTGTCTGAGGAGGTCAGAAAAGTGGTTGTAAGCTCCCATGTAGATGCTGAGAATCAAATCTGGGTCCTCTTTCAGAGCAAGAAATGCTGAGCCATATCTCCCTGTCTCCCCTGCTCTATTTTGAGCTTCTGATGATCATAAAACAGTTGATAAAATTGTTATTCAGAAACACATCATTCATGGGCATAACTGTGAAATGAGAAGGGCCCTTTCTAAATAAGAGATTCAGTCTGCTGGAGCACATAGAGGTCGTGGGGTGGATTGTGCAACTTTAGGGCTCACAGTGGAAACTTTGGTAGAAGAGAACGCTGTGATAGTGGAGTTTGTGGCAGCAGAGGTGGTTGTGGAGATGGTGATGGTGGGCATAATGGATTTGGAGGTGATGTGACAGCTGTGGGTACAGTCGTAGAGAGGGCTGTGATCCTGGTTACAGTCGTAGAGGGGGCTGTGGTCCTGGTTACAGTCATAGAGGGGGCTGTGGTCCTGGTTACAGTCGTAGAGGGGGCTGAGGTGGTGACGGACCAGCGCTGGAAACCAGCGTGGAAAGCACGACTGTTACAGTGAAGGAACAAATGTTGGCAGAGGTAACTATGACAGTGGTGGGAACTGTAATGACTCTGGAAATCACAGTAGACAACAGCATTCAAGTACAGACCCATGAGGCAGGCCAGTGTGGAGGAGGGCGCTCAGGCGATCCCTGTGGTGGCAGCCGTGGATCCTGTGGAAGTGGTGGGTAAAGTAGCAGAGGAGATAGATGGATGGATGGATGGATGGATGGATGATAGATAGATAGACAGATAAACAGACAGAGAGACAAAGAGAGACAGGAGACAAAGAGAGACAGAGAGACAGAGACAGAGCAAGATCGATTTATAATTGAATTGGCTGCTTATAATGATAAAGTAATGCTTGCTGTTACATAATTCTATTTTTTAAAATTTAATATTATCTTTTACTTATTCACTGTACATTCCACTTAGTGTCCCCTCCCTGTCACCCCCTCCCACAACCCTTCCCCCATCCCTCCTCCCCTTCTCCTCTGAACAGAAGGCTTCTAAAACATCAGAGAAGGACTACAGTTCCTAACAGGAGAGCGAGAGGTTGTCCGGAAAGCTGCAGGTTACTCTGAGACAGTCACCCCAAATGCATTGGAGGAATTGTACAAATCTACCACAGCAGGAGCGATGATCCATAGTCAGTTGAGTCACTGCAGCTTAAACAGGAACCCCCGCCCCCTTTTTTTCCAGGACTGTCGTAGGCACAGTTTGCAAAAGTGCAGCTATTGATTCGTGGATGCAGTGTCACCTAGATGTACGTTCCTGAGGCCTTTTATCTGTGGTAGCTTTCTCTTTGTCGGTTTCTTTTCATTGTGTTGGATATATTGCCCTGTAAATTGTGGCACTGATACCATGAATTAAAAATAATAATAAAAAAATTGTCATATATACCAAATATAGAAGAAAACGTGACGTTCTTGTAATTTCCTGTAAATGTCATTATTTCATTGTTCTTTATGGCAGAATGAAATCCCATTGTGTATACAAACTGCTCCTGCTTTAATACATTCATTTAATACACCCTGATGGACATGTAGGGTGATTCCACTTCTCAGACATTATGAGTAGTGCAGCAGTAAACACAGATGAGCAAGCCGTGTGTGGTACATAGCTGACTGGTGTAGCCAAGTCATATGGTAGTTCTGGGCTTAGCTCTGTCTTCCGTAGCAGTTTAGTTTCATAGCACAAGACGCCTCGGGTGAGAAAGACTCCCAAAGCAGTTCTACTTTGCAGATTCCTGATGGCTAAGGATATTGAATGCATTTCAGATATGTCTTTATTTTGTATTTATACCTGTATTTATTTTGAGAACTGTCTATTTATGAGTCCGCTTATGGATCGGATAATTTATTTGGGTGTTTAATTTTTGTGTTTCTCCTTATATATTCTAGACATTAATTCTGTCTATAGTTGAGAGGGTCTTTTTCTCATTCTGTAGGCTGTCTTTCTTTGCTGTGTGTATGAGTACATGTGTGTGTGAGAGTTATAAAAATAGAAAAGATCACAAGAGAGTAGGGGGAAGAGAGTCATGAGCTAGACATGCCACAAAAACAGACAGGAGGTGTAATGATGGGGCCGCAGCAGAATGGGGCCAGGAAGGAGAGAACACGAAGGAAGAGATACAAAAGAGCAAAATATAACAGTGTGTATGCATGAGCTTTCCATCATAAAATCCATTGCTTCAAATAGGAGCTTAATAAAAAAGAAAACAAAAATTAAAAAAAAAAATTCCCTCATTTTCTACCTCTGACCCTGCCCACAGTAATGCTGTTCCTGGTAAAACACACAGCTTAGTCGCAGGCATCTGCTGAGCCGGTTTCATCTGTACTGATAGGATAAGGAATGACACCGGATGGTTTATTCTTTGCCTCAACAGTGCTCACTCACTCATTCACTCAACAGTGTCTGAGTACACCTAGAGTTTGGATCAGGAATGCCCCCTATGGCACTACTTTAAGAAGCAGGGCCAATGTTAGGTCAGTGAGGTGATTACAGCACCCCGGTTCCATCACCCTTCTCTTGTAGTTGAGACTGCTTTTGTCGAATGCTGCTGTGCTGCTTTGCCAGACTCCAGAACAGAAGGGACTGTAAACCCCCAAAACTGTGAGCCAAAACAGACCTTTTCTTTTTATATGTTGGTAGTCTCTCAGGTTGTTCTTAAGTAAAAGAGAGATGACACAAACGCCTTTTATGTTCTGGGCTCCAGGAATCTGCCCACGACCCACTAGTTAAATCTGGGCTCCAGAAATCTGCCCACGACCCACTAGTTAAATCTGGGCTCCAGGAATCTGCCCATGACCCACTAGTTAAATCTGGGCTCCAGGAATCATCTGCCCACGACCCACTAGTTAAATCTGGTCTCCAGGAATCTGCCCACGACCCACTAGTTAAATCTGCCCATGACCCACTAGTTAAATCTGCCCACGACCCACTAGTTAAATCATGACTTGCTTATCTATAGCTCGGTTTAAAAAAAAAAAATCAGAATATGCACAAATAATTTTTTACAGACTAGGAAAACAAACCAAACAAATACCATAAGAGGAAGAACTTGCTTTAGAATGATGCCAGAAAAGCTTCTAAGAGGTAACCATTGAGACTTGAGAGTGAAAAGGTGCCAAGGTCTGCCGGATCAACAAAAACAGAGAAGTTTGGGTGAGAGAGAGCTTGGCAAGGCCCGGGAAGTGAGAGGAGGAGGGGTTTGCGTCTGGAAAACAACCTAGGAAATGGATGGCTAAAATGAGGTTGGATATATACGTAAGGACCAGTTTGAGCAAAGCCGTGATGGGAATCCAAGGGCCATGAGGAAATGCTGAAGGCCCTGTAGGAGGTATGGCTCATTATGCTTTTTAATAATGTCATTCTACCTGCTTTGTGGAGAATCAGCTGGTGGCAAATTGTGGTGGTTTGAATAAAGTGGCCCCCACAGCCGCATAGGGAGTGGCACTATTAGGAGGTGTGGCCTTGTTGGAGTGGGTGTGGCCTCGACGGAGTGGGTGTGGCCTTGATGGAGGAAGTGTGTCACTAGGCCGTGGGCTTTGGGATGTCAGACGCTCAAGCCTGGCCAGTGTGTCACAGTCTTCCTTCCTGCTGTCTGCCAATCTGGATGTAAAACCCTTGGCTCCTTCTCCAGTACTGTGCCTGCCTGTGTGCGGCCATGCTTCCTGCCATGATGACAACGGACTGAAGTCGTGTAACTTGTAAGCAAGCTCTAATTAAATGTTTGCCTTTATAAGAGTTGCCATGGTCATGACGTCTCTTCACAGCAATGGAAACTCAAACAAAGACATAAGTTGAAGACAAGAAGTATGGAGAATAAAGAAAGAGAAGGCCTTTGCAGAAGACGGTGAGCCAGAATCAGACTAGGGGGCTGTGGGGCTTTGAAACATAACAAAAGCGGTGTCTTGAAACAGAGGGGGGAGCAAAATACCCGCCATCATGGCCTGATTGCTGGATGAAGAACAGATGTATGGCGTTTACCAAAATGAAAATAGTGAGGAACATATCGGTTTGGGGGTTCAGATGGAGAATTTAGTGGTTTAAATAGCACCAAACTGTGCCATTTAATGTTTGTATAATCGTTCTCTCCAGGAAGACTTTAGGGATCGGTTTTCTTTCACCTTCCATGTCTCAACATTCCTTTTTTTGTTTGTTTGTTTGTTTTTGTTGTTGTTGTTTTTTCTAGACAAGGTTTCTCTGTACAACCCTGGCTGTCCTGGAACTCACTCTGTAGACCAGGCTGGCCTCGAACTCAGAAATCCTCCTGCCTCTGCCTCCCGAGTGCTGGGATTAAAGGCGTGCGCCACCACTGCCCCGCTCAACATTCCAAACAATACAAGAGGCTGCAAAGTCAGTATGCAGCAGGGCTTAGTAAGTGAAGAGCCCCACTTGGTAAATACTTCATTTATTTCAGCTGTAATGAGGTTACAATTATTGTGGCTGGGATGCGGCTAAGGGGACCATCGTTCACCTCACAGGTGCCAGTCTCTTCACGTCCCAAACAGATAGGATTCTAGTTATTGTGCGAAGGTTTTAAAGCAGTTTTCCTCACTGAGGCATACCGAGACAACAACAAAATGTGGCTGGCAATTAATTGTTGTTTAAGATGAGAAGAAGAAATGTTTACCTTTTTAGTTTTTTACTGGCTTAGTTTTCTGTAGTTACACTAAAAAAAAAAAAAAAATGGCCTAAAATGGGTTAGTGTTGAAGTTGTTGGGGCTGCTTCTGACCTTTCTCAAGCAAATTTCTTTTTCTGGGTTTTAGTTTCTCTACTGGAAAAGGGAGGTCCTGTTAGTTGTCTTACTTCAGAAGGATGTCATAAAACTAAACCAAGTTGGGTTTTGCTATTGTTGTTTTGTTTTCTTTTCTTTTCTCAGTGGAGAGGGGCCCAGAAAAACAATGATTATTAGCTGTGATAGAGAACCACAACTTCAAAGTACTTTTTAAAAAAACTTTTGAGGACTTTTATATATATATTTAATGTATATGGGTGTTTTGCCTACATATGTGTCTGTGTACCATATGCATGCAGAGCCTCCAGAGGCCAGACGTGTCAGGTCCTGGGGTTGGACTTAGGTTGTTGTGAGCTGCCATGTGGGTGCTGGCAATTGAACCCAGGTTCTCCGGAAGACCAGCCAGTGCTCCTGGATGCTGAGCTGCATTCCCTTCAAAACTATTTTAGTTACCCCCAAAGTCTTTGAACGTGAGAAGTTTCCCAACAGCACTTGAGTTGGGTGTTCAGATGTTTCTGGAAGGCTTTTTCATCTTCTTAACGCTATAAATAATCTTGGAACAAATGTATTTTTCTTTTCTGATAAATATGCTTCCTTGTTTGTACCCTAGAGAGATGGTTATTATCTGGCACATGAAGTTATGTTCAACTCCTTGATGCTATTGTAGTTTTTGAAGTTTTTCCTCCAAGGTTGAAAAGAAGCCACTTAGCCGGCAGTGGTGGCACACGCCTTTAATCCCAGCAGTTGGGAGGCAGAGGCAGGCGGATTTCAGAGTTTGAGGCCAGCCTGGTCTACAGAAAGTGAGTTCCAGGACAGCCAGGGCTACACAGAGAAACCCTGTCTCAGAAAACCAAAAAAAAAAAAAAAAAAAAAAAAAAAAAAAAAAGAAAGAAAGAAAGAAACGAAAGAAAGAAAGAAGAGAAGCCACTTGATTCAGTTTAGCAAGCTACTTACATTAAAAGAAAATTATGTGAACACAACCACTTTCAAATGATAAATGTAAGTAGTGTTTTTCATTTTAGTTACAATATACTCATGCAAAACTTATTCATATAAAAATTCGTGTTTGGCCAGTGAAATGGCTCCATAAGTAAAGGCATCTGCTACCAAGCCTGAAATCCCAGTTTGATCTCCAGGATCCACATAGTGGAAAGGGAGAACAGTTGCTTCAAGTTGTCCTCTGCACTCCACAGACACACAAAATAAATATATTTTTAAAAACGGAATACTTGAGCCCAGTGGTGGTGTCATGTGCCTTTAATTCAAGCACTCAGAAGGCAGAGGCAGGCAGATCTCTGTAAGTTCAAGACCAACCTGGTCTACAGAGCAAGTTCCAGGCCAGCTAAAGCTACACAGAGAAACCCTATCTCAAAAACAAACAACAACAAAATCGAAAAAATTCACTATATTTTTTAACTGCTACATATTCTTTTCGTTAAACTGCTTTTTATGCCTTTTGAATGTGGGTGTGGTATATGTGTGTGTGCTTACTCATGTGTAAGTGCATGTATGTGCATTTGTGTAGAGGCCTGAGATACACCAGACATCTTCCTCAATTGCTCTCTACCCTTATTTTTTTTTTTTGAGACATCTATCACTAAATTTTATTTTATTTTTTTAGACATCTTTCACTAAAATTAACTGATTTAGCTATCCTGGCTGACCAGAAAGTCCAAGGATCACCTTTGTCTCCCCAGCCCTGGCCTTACAGTGCCCACCACTATGTTCTTTTCCTACATGGGTGCTGGGAATTGAACTCAGGTCCTCATGTGTGCATAACAAGCACTTTGCCCTCTGATCCGTCTCCTTTAATACTTCTGATATAGACTAAAGAATATACTTATATCATCAATATAGTTGATGATATATAATTTTATATCATTAATATATACTATTTCAATATATACTGATGCCATCTGTATTTATCACTATATCATCTATATATACATGTATACACATATATATTATAGATATAATATATATGTTATATATATAATTAGCCTTCAGGCTAGTCAAATATCTAAAGCATTAATTTTCTTGATATTCACCAAGTTCATGATTTAGGTTATATAAAAATGCTCACAAACTGCCATGACTTCTACCTTTCTCCGCAGATCCATTACCTACATGTCCAACATGAATCAAAAACACTTCCTTGCAGAGTAGCTACAACACTGCTAGAAACCCTTAACTGTGAAGTACAGAATATGAGACCCCTCCTCCTGCATGATACCATTGTTCTTAAATTCTGCTCATGCATTCCCTGCTTCACCCTTCAGGGAAAGTCAGGGTCATGCATTGAACACCTGTGTAATCTAGAGTTGAGTCACTCTCCTTGTGGACCACAGTGGTGCCCTTAAGACCACTTCTCCTGTTCCCTATCATCCCAAGGAAGAAACAACACTTGGATACCTTCCCAGAAAAGAACAGTTATGAGGAAGTGGCCTCATTTCCACGAAATGATGGGAGTGTCCATTCACAGCTCAAGACGTATCTGACACAATGGACACCGAAGGACAGACCTGTCTTTCAGGAAGAACCACTTAGCAAATGTCCTATGTCCTGTATGTGGGCAAGGAGTGCTGCTATTTTCAAAACCTCTGTCCTGGGTAATAGTCCCAGGGGCCTATCAAAAAATACCAAGAACCTCAACCTCCTCTCAAATACTTTCATACTGGGCTTGGTGGTGTCCCTCCTGCCTATGGAAAGCATTCATGACTGCATTTGCCAAGGCCAGAGGTTGTGAGTTTGTAACTTGGCATGGGTCAGACATTCTCTCAAGGGGTTTTCGTTTTTTTAACATCTATTTATTTTGCATGTATGGGTATTTTGACTGCATGTATGTCTGTGCACCATCTGTATGTCTAGTGCTGGAAGGTCAGAAGAGGGTATCCTGGAAATGAAGTTATGGTCAGTTTCAATGCACTGTATAAGTGCTGAGACTCAAACCCAGATCCTCTGCAAGAGCAGCCTGCCCTTCAATGGGTTTGGGTTTTGTTGTTGCTGTTGTTTTATTTTGTTTTTGATGGTCCAACTGAAGTAACTTTAGACACCAACAACGAGGGGCAGTCTAGATTTCACCAGTTGTGGGAAAAATATTTGGTAAGACTTCCCTTTCTTCAGACACCATCTACAGGGTACGGATTCTCTCAAGCACCCTCACTTCTGACCTACACCTTCAGAAGTTCCTATGACTCCTTGTTACCTGTGGCCATTGTTTGGACTGGGTGAAAGTGAAGCACATGAAGCAAGGAGCTTTATTAGGAACAAGCCAAAAGTACTGAGCAGATATACTGCAAGGCATTATCAGATCTGAGTGAAATTGCTTAAAAACCTTGTGCTACTCTGGGAGCTTCCTTTTATGGGTCTAGGAAGAAGAGGAGGAGGAGGAGTTGGTTGCTAGGGGCGGGGTCTAAGTGGTTTTTTTTGTTTTGTTTTGATTGATATTTCTGGGTCATGTAAGCCACTGGAAACTAACTGGATATGTCCTTTGCCGTATACCTATGATCATATGTGTGCTTTATCATGTGCAGGCATAGGATGATGATTATGGGATTTTTTTTTCTTAAATGCTCAACTTAAGGATACACTTAGTCTTATTGTACATGCACCTAAAACCAGGCCAGGCTGACTCAGCATTGCTTCTAGCCAGGATAATGTGCTGAATTACAAAAGCAGAGCTAGAAGAGGGTTCTAAGGAACTATTGTAAAGGTCCATGGTTCACTGAAGAATGGTACCCAGGGCTCAAATAGTATATGAACGCAAAGAGTGTTTTATTCTGCAGAAGTCTAGCATGCTGGGATCTTCCATTACCAAGATAGACAACCATATGAGCTCACAGCCTGATTTAAAGCACATTAGGGGATTCTGGGGTAGGTGACCTCTATGTTAATTTGTTGGATCCATTTCTACAGATATTCTGCTACACCATGACAAAACAGTAAATATCTAACACCAGTGAAGCCAAAAGAAGGGAAACACACACCACCTTCAACAACGACAACAACAAAATGGCAGGAATTAACAATCATTTTCATTGATATCTTTCACAATCAATGGTTTCAATTCCCCAATAAAAAGGCTAACAGGATGGATGCAAAAACAGGATCCATCATTCTGCTACACGCAAGAAACACATCTCAATATCAAAGATAAACACTACCTCAGGGTAAATGGATGCAAAAACAGGATCCATCATTCTGCTGCATACAAGAAACACATCTCAATATCAAAGATAGACATTACCTCAGGGTAAATGGATGCAAAAACAGGATCCATCTTCCTGCTGCACACAAGAAACACATCTCAATATCAAAGATAGACATTACCTCAGGGTAAATGGTTGGGAAAACAGGATCCATCTTCCTGCTGCATACAAGAAACACATCTCAATATCAAAAATAGACGTTACCTCAGGGTAAGTGGTTGGGAAAAGGGTTTTCAAACAAGCTGGTGCTGCCACGTTAATAACTAACAAATAAACTCTAAACCAAAATTAATCAAAAGAGGTGGAGAAAGACACTTCATACTCATATCAAAGGAAAAACTGCACCAAAATGTCATTTCAATTCTTAACATCTATGCCCCAACTACAGGAAAAATGTTTTTATAAGAAACATTACTATAACTTAAATCAAATGTTTACCCTCACACACTGATAGTGGGAGAATTCAGTACCTGACTCTCACTAATGGACAGGTCATTCAGATAAAAACTAAAAAGAGAGATAATGGAGCTAAAATGTTACAAACTAAATGAACCTAACATATATTTATAGAACATTTCACCCAAGCACAAAAGAATGTACCTTCTTCTCAGTACTCACAAAACTTTCTCCAAAATTGACCATTTACTCCGTCACAAAGCAAGTCTCAATAAATGCAAGAAAACTACAGAGATCTCATACAAGTAACTTAACAGCACACCTAAGAGCTCTAGAACAAAAAGAAGCAAACACATCCAAGAAGAGTAGATGGCAGAAAATAAACAAGCTAAAGGGTAAAATCAATAAAATAGAAACAAAGAGAACAATACAAAGAATCAATAAAACAAGGAATTGGTTCTTTGAGAAAACCAACAAGATAGACAAATCCTTAGCCAAACTAACTAATAGGCAAAGAAAGAATATCAAAATTAACAAAATTAGAAATAAAAAGGGGGACATACAGACAAATCCAGAGAATCACAAGGACATTCTTTTAAAACCTATACTCTACCAAATTGGAAAATCTAAAGGAAATAGAAATTTTCTCAATAAGTACAAGTTACCAAAGATAAATCAAGATCAGATAAACAAATCTAAATAATTCCATAACCCATAGTGAAATAGAAGTAGTCATTAAAACTCTCCAACCCCTCTCCCACCCCTCAAAAAAAAATCAGGGCCAAACAGGTTTAGCACAGAATTCTACCAGACTTTCAAGGAAGAGTTTATACCAATACTCCTCAAATTATTCTAAAAACGCTGAAACAGAAGGAACATTGTCAAATTCATTTTATGAAGCCACAGTAACCCTGATACCCAAACCACGTAGATTCAATAGTGAAAGAATTACAGACTAATTTCCATTAAAAACATAGATTCAAAAATACTCAATAAAATATTTACAAACTGTATCCAAGAATACATCAAGACAGTCATCCACCATGATCAAGTAGGCCTCATCCCAGAGATGCAGGGATGGTTCAACATACAAAACTGAGTCAATATAATCCCTACCATAAACAAACTAAAAGAAAAAAACCTGTGAGATCATCACACTCGATGCATAAAATCCTCTGACAAACTCCAATACTCCTTCATGATAAAAGCCCCGGAGAAGTTAGGGATACAAGGGACATGCCTAGATCCAAAAAGGGAAATTTACAGCAAGCCTATATCTAGACAACATCAAATTAAGTGGAGAGAAACTCAAAGGAATTCCATTAAAATCAAGTACAAGACGAGGTTGTCCACTCTCTCCATACCTATTCAATATAGTACTTGAAATTCTACCTAGAGCAATAAGACAACTAAATGAGATCAAGGGGATACAAATTGGGAAGGAAGAAGTCAAAGTATTGTTATTCACAGATGATATGATAATATGTGTGTGTGTGTATGTGTGTGTCCCTAAAATTTCCACCAGGGAACTCCTACAACTGATAAATATTTTCCGCAAAGTGGCTAGATACAAAATTAACTCAAATCAGTAGTCCTCCTATATGCAAATGACAAATGGACTGAGAAAGAAATCAGGGAAACAATGCCCTTCACAACAGTCTCAAAGAATATAAAATATCTGGAGTAACTCTAACTAAGCAAGTGTAAGACCTATATGACAAGAACTTCAAATCTTTGAAAAAGGAATTGAAGAAGATATCAGAAGATAGAAAGCTCTCCAATGTTCATAAATTGGTAGAATTTAGATAATAAAAATGGATATCCTACCACAAGCAGATTCGATGCAGTTTCTATCAAAATTTCAACACAATTCTTTACAGACCTTGAAAGGACAATTCTCAATATCATATGGAAAAACAAAAAAATCCAGAATAGCGAAACAATTCATTTTAATGTTTTGAATTAATTGGGAATCTGGGTGTCCAAACACTAGTCTTTGTCCCCAGTTGGTTTTTAATTAATCAATAAATGTTCATCATCCTTAGTCATCAGGAAAATGCAAATCAAAACAACCCTGAGATTCCACCTCACACCAGTCAGAATGGCTAAGATCAAAAACTCAGGTGACAGCAGATGTTGGTGAGGATGTGGACAAAGAGGAACACTCCTCCATTGCTGGTGGGAATGCAAGCTGGTACAACCTTTCTGGAAATCAGTCTGGCGGTTCCTCAGAAAATTGAATATAATACTACCTGAGGACTCAGCTATTCCACTCCTGGGCATATACCCAGAAGATTCTCCAACATGTAATAAAGACACATGTTCCACTATGTTCATAGCAGTCATATTTATAATAGCCAGAAGCTGGAAACAACCCAGATGTCCCTCAACAGAGGAATGGATACAGAAAATGTGGTACATTTACACAATAGAATACTACTCAGCTGTTAAAAATAGTAACTTCATGAAATTCTTAGGCAAATGTATGGAACTAGAAAATATCATCCTGAGTGAGGTAACCCAGTCACAAAAGAACACATGTGGGATGTACTCACTGATAAGTGGCTATTAGCCAAAAAGAAGCTCAGAGCACCCAAGATACAAGTCACAGACCATATGAAGCTCAAGAAGAAGGAAGACCAAAATATGGATGCTTCAGTCCTTCTTAGAAGGGTGAACAAAATACTCACAGGAGGTAGAGGGTGGGAGGGACTAGTGAAGAAGAAAGGAGGGGGAGGGGAAAGGGGGGCAGGATCAGGTATGGGAGAAGATGGGGATGATATACGGAGGGTCAGGAAATTGAACAGAGGTGTGTAGCAGTGGGGGATAGGGAACTGGGGATAGCCACCAAAAAGTCCCAGATGCCAGGAAAGCAAGAGCCTTCCAGGACCCAACAGGGATGACATTAGCTGAAATGACCAACAAAGGGGAGAGAGAACTTGTAGAGACCATATCTAGTGGATAGGCACGGCCCCCATTTGAGGGATGGGGCCACCCACTCATCTCCAAAATTTTAACCCAGAACTGCTCCTGTCTAAAGGAAATACAGGGACAAAGAGTGGAGCAGAGACTGAAGGAAAGGCCATCCAGAGACTGCCCCACCTGGGGATCCATCCCATATACAGACATCAAACCCAGACACTATTGCTGATGCCAAGAAGTGCTTACTGACAGGAGACTGATACAGCTGTCTCCTGAGAAGCTCTGCCAGAGCCTGACCAATACAGATGCGGATGCTTGCAGCCAACAATTAGACTAAGCATGGGGACCCCAAGGGAGGAGTTCAGACAAGGACTGAAGGAGCTGAAGGGGATTGCAACCCCACAGGAAGAACAACGACATCAACCAACAAGACCCTCCAGAGCTCCCAGGCACTAAACCACAAACCAGAGTACACATGGGGGAACCCACCGCTTAGTTGCATATGTAGCAGAGGATTGCCTTATCTGGCATCAATGATAGGGGAGGCCCTTGGTCCTGTGAAGGCTTGATGTCCCAGTGTAGGGGAATGCCAGGGCACTGAGGTGGGAGTTGGTGGGTGGGTGGGTGGGTGAGCATTCTCGTAGAAGCAGAGGGGAGGGAGGATGAGATAGGGGGGTTGCAAAGGGGAAACCGGGAAAGGGGATAATAGTTGAGATGTAAATAATGAAAATATCCAACAAAAATATAAATAAGTAAACAAACAAACAAACAAAAAGATCTAATGGCCAATGGCTAGGCTGAAAGAGAGGGGCAGACTTTTAGAATGTGCGGGCTAGGAACTGGAAGAGAGGAAGGGGAATCATCAGGATTTGGAGAGAGATGGGTCAGATTTAGAGCTACAGAAGGAAAATCATCCAAAATGTAGATGAGAAGGAATGTGGCCCCCAAAAGGGATGCCCAGAAGTGTCTTGGGCAGCAAAGACTAGGGGGCCGCCCAGAAGGAGCCAGGGCAACAAAGATAAAATATGGAATTAAAGGGTGTTAAACCAGGATTGCAGGAGGGAAATGTGTGCTAGTCTCCGGAGGATTAGATCTGCCCCGCCTTTGAGCCAGCCAAGGCATTTTAAAATTACCTGGCAGATATGAGTGTCTTCCATTTGCGAGTTCAGATAGCTCCTGGGTAGGTGCGCGCATGCAACCCACTGGGAGCCAAAGCCCTTTACCTACAGCTACAACAATCGTGAACAACAAAAGAACTTCCAGAGGTATCACCACCCTTGATTTGAAGCTATACTACAGAACTATATCGATTAAAACTGCATGGTATTGGCACAAAACCAGACATGTTGTTCAACAGAATTTAGTTGAAGACCCAGACAAAAATCCATACACGTATGGACACCTGATTTTTTTTTTTTTAAAAAAAGAAGCCAGAAATACACACTGGGAAAAAGAAGGGAAAAAAAAACATCTTCAACAAATGGTGCTGGTCAAACTAGATGTCTGTATGTGAAAGAATGTAAATAGATCCATATTTATCATCCTGTACAAAACTCAAATCCAAGTGGATCAAAGTTCACAACGTGAAACCAGACACACTGAATCTGATAGAAGCAAAAGTGGGAAATAGCCTTGAATATATTGGCACAGGAGACAACTTTCTGAACAGAACACCCATAGCACAGGCACTAAGATCAACAATTAATAAATGAGACCTCATGAAACCAAAAAGCTTCTATAAGACAGAGGACACCATCAATTGGACAAAATGGCAGTCTAAAAAGATGGGGAAAGATTTTTACCAACTTCATATTGATAGAAGTCTAATGCCTAAAGTATGTATATATATATATATATAAGCTAGATATCAAAAACACCCAAAAAATCCAATTAAAATATGGGGTACAGATTTAAACTGAGAAATCTCGATAAAGGAATCTCAAATGGCTGAGAAACACTTAAAGAAATGTTCAATATTCTTAGCCATCAGGGGAATGCAAATCAAAACTAGCTTGAAATTCTATCTTACACCTGTCAAAATGGCTAAGATCAATAACACAGGGGACAGCTCATGCTGGCGAGGATGTGGAGCAAGGGGACCCTCCTCCACTGCTGGGGAGAGTGCAAACTTGTACAGTCACTCTGGAAATCAATACTGTGGCTCCTCAGAAAATTTGACATCAATCTACCTCAAGACCACTCTTGGCCATATTCCTAAAGGATGTTCCATCCTACCACAGGGTCACTTGCTCAACTATGTTCACAGCACCTTTATTCATAATAGCCAGAAACTGGAAACAACCTACATGCCCCTCAACGGAAGAATGGATAAAGAAAAAGAGGAAATGTACACAGTTACTCAGCTGTTAAAAAAATTTTGCAAGTGGATGCAACTAGAAAAACATCATATTAGGTAACACAGAAAGAAAAATATGGAATATATTCACTTTTAAGTGATTATTAGCTGTTAGGTAAATGGTAAGCAAGCTACAAGGCAGAGACTCTGATAGGCTAAGCAACAAGAAGGGCTCTGGGGGAAAGGAGAAATATAATATATTCTGACAGTAGACTGGGGTGGGTGGGGATGGGGACGGTAGGGGTCAGGTGAGAAGCAGGGGTGGAGGGAGAGGGTACTAGAGAGACAGCTGGAACTGGGCTGCAGTTAGAGAGTCATGAGGAATCCTAGTGTAGCGGAAACTTCCTGGAATTTATGAAGGAGACCCTAGTGAGGACTCCTTTTTATTTTTTCCAAGGAAGGGAATGCCTTTACTAAGTCACCAAATTTGGCAAATCAATATAGCACCCGTTAATACAATAAAATATTATTTTTGCTGGAGTCATATATTACCTTACTGCTAATTTTTCACTCCAAAAATATTGTTTAAGTACCAGATCCAAACACTGGTTTCCAGCAGGGCAGGTTATTTTATACAAATTATGTTGTTTAAATTTTACAGGCTCTCTCTGTCCTCACGCAGGGCTCTGGTTCACAGCAGCAGGCAACTGTATAGGCAGGAGGGCGGCTGAGCTCTGCTCTGGTTGGTCCACACCAGGTAGGGTTCCGGTACCTGGAGCTTTAAGAGACTCCAGATCAACACCAATTTCTTCTAAGTTCTTAAACAACAACAACAAACCCGTTAATTGTTCACACAGCCTCTCCCCGTCAGTCCTCTCACGTCCTAACCTCAGATGATCCCTTTGATTTAGAAATTCTGGATCTTTTGTTTTGATCAAAAGTCACAGCCTTACCCCGGCTCATTAAAAAAATAAAATCTACCTAAACTAATTGTGTCTTTTAAATAATAAATAATATGATGCCAGCTTGAGAGTCCTGGGGCCCTGATGCTACACACCAATTTCCATTGTCATTTGTCCACCAGTGCCACCGCTGCCATTGGTGTCCTTACGCTTCCTCTTGCTGATGCTGCCAATTCTTCTATCCCCATGTTCAGTTTATGTATCACCCACTCTGTTGCTTCTCGGCCTTTGTTAGCGATGGTGCTTGCCATGAGTCCTTCAAGGTAGCTGCTGAGGCTGACCCCTTTCACAGTGATGAGGGCTTCCTGGGTCAGGACGGTTTTCGCTGAATCCTGGGGGTGTGGCTTATACATGAGCCTCTCATCTACGGAGACCGTATTTGTAAACGAGATGTTGGTAGAGTTGAGCTCCACTATCCACTTTACCAGATCAACTACAGAATGCTCCTGCACGTATGTTTTTGTTCTTGCTGCACCAATAAGAGACTTCACAACGGAAGGCAGGCCCCACTCTGTGCTGAGATGTCTGCGGCTGTGCAGCTTTCCAGAGGGATCGACATGTCTGTCCATCACATCAATGCCAACCACACTTAGGTTCATGGGATTTGGGTATTTCTGCATTGGAGCTGTAGTAAAGGCTTCCCATGGATGGTCAAGATGTGTTCCAAAGTCCAGATCTTCATGGTGCCAGCCACCTGTCCAGTGTCCCTCAGCGTCTGGGGACAGTGAGGCACAGAGTCCCAAGCGGCTTATGATTTATTTGTTTATTTTATGTATGTGAGTTCAATGTCACTCTCTTCAGACAACATCAGAAGAGGGCATTGGATCCCATTACAGATGGTTGTGAGCTACCATGTGGTTGCTGGGAATTGAACTCAGTACCTCTGAATGAGCAGTCAGTGCCCTTAACCACTGAGCCACCTCTTCAGCCCCACGGGGGCTCCTAATAATGGAGGATAAGGAGTCTGAACTGGCCATCTTTTGGAGCTAGGCAAAGCTTCCAGTGGTGGGACTGGGTTGCCTTTGTTTAAGTTGTTGGCCTAGGGGATCTGGTGGAGATTCCTGAACAACCCAGACTGATGCTAGAACAGAAAGTTGCTCTCTGAAAGCTGACAGTGAGACCCCCACAGCCAAAGACAATATCCACACAGCCCAGTGAATGTACAGAGCTGTTGCCTGCAGGGACCCTTCACCCCTATGTTCTAATCTCTTTGGCATGGGAAGGTACTCTGCAGGACACTGAAAGACAACTTGGACACCAACCCAGCCACTAAACCTTTGACTGACATCTATCCTGCCAGCATGATCTGCTGGGGCAACAGTGATATAGACTCTGTGGGCTAACCAATGTCTGGTTTAACTTGAGGCTGACACCACAAGAAGGACCCTATAGCCTACACTACCTGGATGGCCAGGTACCTAAAACTGGATAGCCCAAAAAAATAAAGTAGAATCAAACACAACTGGCCAATAAATAAATAAGCAAATAAACAATTAAATTATTCCTAATGATATCCTGCCATTCCTATAGATTAGTGCCTTGCCCAGTCACCACCAAGAGAGGCTTCCTCCAGCAACAGATGGGAGGGGGTGCAAAGACCCACAATCAGACATTATTCCAAGAATGTCTAAATGGGACATCTTCATCAGGTCTCTTGGAGTTTGAATAACCCCACAAAGAGGAGGAGGAAAGTTGGTAGGAGTCAGAGAAGAGGGAGGACCCCGGGAGAACAAGGCCCACAGAATCAACTAAGCAGGGCCCACAAGGGCTCACAGACGTGATAACGGCAAGCATGCAGCCTATGTGGGTCTGCCCCAGATTCTCCGCATATACGTTATGGTTCGTAGCTTGATGTTCCTGTGGGACTCCTATAAAAGGGGCTGCTAGTCCCCTCCGACCCACCTTTTGCTCTTGCTCCCACTCTGTCCTCTCCCCCCTTCTCCCTCTCGCCCCATTCCCCTCCCCCTCTCTCTCCGTGTGCTCGTGGCTGGCTTCTACTTCTCTACCATTCTCTTTCTCTCTCTCTCTCTCTCTCTCTCTCTCTCTCTCTCTCTCTCTCTGTCTCTACTACATCCTCATGCCCTGAATAAACTCTATTCTATACTATACCGTCCTGTGGCTGGTCCCTCAGGGGGAAGGGATGCCTCGGCATGGGCCCGCAGACGCACCCCCTTCCCCACACCTCACCACACATCCACAAAACACATTCTTCCTCTCCCTTTATCTTTTTATAAAACACAACACAGGGTGGTGAAAACTTGGGTTAGTCCAGGGAGACTGACAACTAAGGATAAACAAAGTAATTTTGCCTTTTTGTGCCCTATTAAGTGGTATTTTCACAGTTTTGTACTCTCCCCACAGCTTTGTTAGTGGTTTTTCTGTTTCAAATGACTCCCACGCAGAGCTCAAGTGTCATCTAATGTTTATTCCTGAGCACGAGAAAAAAGAGTATTCTTCAGGCAGAAGTTAATGTTGTCGAATTAGCAATGTACGTTAAGAAAGGTGTTTTAAACAGAACCGCTTGTCACGTATTCACTCATTGACAAAAATATTGACGGAGGCCCCCAGGAGCCCGATGCTGTATTTCTTCTACTAGCAATGGGTCATTATCTGCTGTGCCATTGCTGACAGGATGAATTGCTCAAGAACTACAAACAACAAGAACCAACTGTTTATAAAATAGCATGACACAAGTTGGGCTTTCCATCATAAAAACAATCAAACAAAAATACCTTGTAAAAGATGTCGAGGGAAGTTGGAGAGGTGAGGTGTGAAGTGGATGTTTCTGGCCATGTCATGTGATGCAGACTCATGTGGTGTCTTGCTAAGGTAAGACCCGTGGGAGGGCACGTGATGTTAGGAGAGAGAATGAATAGGACTTGCCGGGCAGTGGTGGCGCACGCCTTTAATCCCAGCACTCGGGAGGCAGAGGCAGGCAGATTTCTGAGTTCGAGGCCAGCCTGGTCTACAGAGTGAGTTCCAGGACAGCCAGGGCTACACAGAGAAACCCTGTCTCGAAAAATAAAAAATTAAAAAAAAAAAATGTCAAAGACAATGGGGGAGGGAGATGGACACAAGAAACAAATCAAGGATACACACAAGTATCGTGGAGGTTGCTACCCTGAACCAGAAAATCATGGTAGAGTTAATGCTATCTTTTCAAGGCTAAATAATGCAGCCTACAACTCAACATAATAAACAGAGAGCTGGTCTAGAATTTGAAGGTATGTCCACTGGCGAGGAGGAAGAGGAGGAGGAAGAGAAGGAAGAAGAGGAGGGTGAAGAAGAGGAAGAAGGTATAAAGCTTAGACCCAGTCCTTTCATAAATGCCTTCACAAACTGATCGTAGATGGTTAAACATACAAGTTAAGGGCAGATAGCAAATTCATGGCTCTGAGGTAATTGTTAAGCTGCTTTCAAGGTATTCTGTTAGAAACAGTCAGAGTTGTTAAAAGACAACAGTCCAGACGGAAATCCACAGAATGTGACATTTAATGCTATTCAATCATTTGTTGTTGAGACATATCTGCTCCTGACAGCTCCCCATTCTTGGAGTCAAAGAAGACTCTGAGCATCTCTACCTCCAGGTGAGGTTGTAATCGTGGCAAAGTAGGCAGTGGGCAGAAATTTCCTATTCATCTGCAGACAAATTACTGTCCAGAAAAAGGACACACTATGCAGAATAATCCACTGATAATCTCTACCAAGACAGGGTAGTCAATCCTTTATAATTCTGTGTTACAAAGATCTGTTAGATGATCTTGGGCCGAACAGCCACAATTTGATGCTCCAACGTGTTGAAAAACAGGGGACTGTATAGGCAGACATCTGTCTCTACAATCTGGTTCAGTTCTGGAAGCTGTGTTAGGGTTCCTATATTTTCAGGTAAATTTTATGTCGGTCTCAGAATTCTGGCGGGATTAAAGACTAATCATAGTCTCTTAGCCAACCCAGGCTATTTAGCATTGAGAGGACATATATGTTTGAGAAGATGATTTTCAGATAATATACAAGCTAAACCAGGACATGACAGGTATAGAATTATAAGCCCTTTTAAGTTAGGATAGATGGCAGAGTGCTTTATTTAATTGACAAAATGATAGATTGGGTGTTAAGTGTATCTATACTTTATAAATCACAGAATGGTAATAGTTGTGCTCAATTTATATCTGAGAGAAAAGAGCCTTTTAATTGGACAAAAGGGGGAAATGTAGATTGCCATCTATTAGCAGGTAGAGCCTGTGATTGGGCAGTGGAAAAGGAAGAGGGGCTAAGAGTTTTAGAGATGGGACCTAGACAGGAGGGGGGGAGGGGGAGGGGGAGGAGGGGGAGGACGGAGACGAGGAGACAAGATGTAATTTACTGGAGAAGATGAACCTGAACCATGTGGCTTAAAAGAGTCACAGGTAACTATGGATATCATAGAAGAGCAATAGAATAATACAGGGCAATTTGCCCCATCTAGGAGTGCAGCTTGTGTTTATATCAACTGAGCTTTGAGTTCTTTGTGGGAGATTGGTGGGTTGAAAATTTACTGATATAAATCTGACTGATAAATTACAAGGCTCTGGAGTTTGCTTTATACGGGGCTCAGGTTTAGAGCAAGTTGCAGCCGACTAGCCACATGACTGGGCGAATGACTGGGAAAGCGAGAGTGCGCCCCCAGCTAATGGCAGGAAATTGGGTAGACCTCCACCTGGGGATAGAAGTGGGGGCTGAAAGACCACTGCAGCAGGAGAGTAGCCTGTGATAGTGTGGATTGTTTTTAATAATTACACGCTACAGAGGAGGGGGGAGGGGAAAAATCAAAGCAGACGACAATTAATTTAAACCCTTCCAAGCAGCCTTCTTAGATTCTAGAATATTTGAGGATAGTTATCATCTACAGTAGAGCAATAGGTAATGGGATGCTATTCTTAGTTGTCAGGCTGATCATGTAAGGAGTTAACTAAAACGCCTGTGAGGGCTTCTTCCTTAATTAAGTAAGTCGAACTTGAAAGACCCACTTTTAATCTATATCTTTTGAGGTGAGAAGATACAGCTTGAATCTAGGCCACACCTCCTGGCAGCCTATATAAAGGACGCGGGAGGAAGCTTGATCTCTTTGCTGGCTTGCTCTTCCTCTGCCTGGTAAGTCCATTCCTTCACCGGCATTGGAGCCCCCTTCTTCATGACCCCATCTTACACT